>JAGTYA010000287.1:0-32347 GCA_024291935.2 Okapia johnstoni | reverse complement strand
AGCCAGATGTAGCCTTGCTGGCTCTCTTCATTTGAGTCAAAAGGAGGGAGCCCAAGGGACTGCTTATTCAGTCCTCCCTGGTGAAGAGGTGTTTTGGCTGTGAAGACGATCACAGAACAATGGCTCTGCTCCCAGGGCCTCAGTTTCCCAGTCAGAACAGACCTACTCTCCAGAGCTCTCTGCTACATAGCAGACATGGGGAAAAAGCGCTGTGGACGGTGCCTTCACGTTCCAGGGCACTGTCGAAGCCTTACCTGGGCTTTGGAGCCTAGGCACTGTGGCCTCTTTCACTGACATTCCAGGTATCATTTCCAAGCCCCATGTGATATTCAGCCAGATGCAGCATTGCAGGGTCTCTTCCTTAGAGTTCAAAATCCCTAAGGTTATCCCAAGGGGGGGACTGCTTATTCAGTTTTTTCCTGGTGCAAGAGGTGTGTTTGGCTGTGAAGACACGGCAGAAACAATGGCTCTGCTCCCAGGGCCCCTCAGTTTTCCCAGTCAGTACAGACCTAGTCTCCAGAGCTCTCTGCTACAGAGCAGGACATGGGGAAATAGCTCTGAGGAGGGTTCCTTGAGGCTCCCTGCTCGCCTTGGGGAAGCCCTACCCGCGGTGCTGGGTCTAGGCACTGTGGGCTCTTTCACTGAATTTCCCAGGTATCACTTCCCAGCCCCTTGTGATTTTCAGCCAGATGCAGCCTTGCAGGGTCTCTTCCCTTAGAGTCAAAAATCCCAGGTAGCCCAAGAGACTGCTTATTCAGTCTTCCCTGGTGCAAGTGGTGTTTTGGCTGTGAAGACGCCCAGAACAATGGCTCTCGCACTCCCAGGGGCCTCAGTTTCCCAGTCAGAACAGACCTTGTCTCCAGAACTCTCTGCTACAGAGCAGACATGGGGAAATAGCTCTGAGGAAGGTTCCTTGAGGCTCCCTGCCTTGGGGAAGCCCTACCGGGTGCTGGGGCCTAGGCACTGTGGCCTCTTTTCACTGAAATTTCCAGGTATCACTTACCAGCCCCTTAGTGATTCTCAGCGAGATGCAGCCTTGCAGGGTCCTCTTCCTTAGAGTTCAAAAAAGGTAATTAGCCCAAGGGACTGCTTATTCAGTCTTCCCTGGTGCAAGAGGTGTTTGGCTGTGAACGACGCCAGAAGAACAAATGGCTTCTGCTCCCAGGGCCTCAGTTTCCCAGTCAGAACAGACCTAGTCTCCAGAGCTCTCTGCTACAGAGCAGACATGGGGAAAAAAAAAAGCGCTGTGGAGGAGTGCCTTCACGTTGCAGGGCACTGTCGAAGCCTTAAACTGAGCTTTGGAGCCTAGGCACTGTGGCCTCTTTTCACTGACTTTCCAGGTATCAACTTCCGAGCCCTTGTGATTTTCAGCCACGATGCAGCCTTGCCCAGGGTCTCCTTCCTCTTCAGAGTCAAAAAAGGTTGTAGCCCAAGGGACTGCTTATTCAGTCTTCGCTGGTGCAAGAGGTGTTTGGCTGTGAAGGACGCCAGAACAATGGCTCTGCTCCCCAGGGCATCAGTTCAGCAGTGAAACAGACCTAGTCTCCAGAGCTCTCTGCTACAGAGCAGACATGGGGGGGAAATAGCTCTGAGGAAGGTTCCTTTGAGGCTCCCAGCCTTGGGGAAGCCCTACTCGGGTGCTGGGGGCCTAGGACACTGTGGCTTCTTTCATCTGACTTTCCAGGTAATCACTATCCAGCCCCCCCCTTGTGATTTTCAGCCAGATGCATTCTGGCAGGGTCTCTTCCTTAGAGTCAAAAAAGGTAGCCCAAGGGACTGCTTATTCAGTCTTCCCTGGTGCAAGAGGTGTTTGGCTGTGAAGACGCCAGAAACAATGGCTCTGCTCCCAGGGCCTCAGTTTCCCAGTCAGAACTGACCTAGTCTCCAGAGCTCTCTGATACAGAGCAGACATGGGGAAAAAAACAGCGCTGTGGAGGGTGCCATTCCACGTTCCAGGGCACTGTCGAAGCCTTACCTGGGCTTTGGAGCCTAGGCACTGTGGCATCCTTTCACCTGACTTTCCAGGTTATCACTTCCCAGGCCCCTTGTGAATTTTCAGCCAGATGCAGCCTTGCAGGGTCTCTTCCTTAGAGTCAAAAAAAAAAAAGTAGCCCAAGGGACGGCTTATTCAGTCTTCCCTGGTGCAAGAGGTGTTTGGCTGTGAGAAGACGGGCAGAACAATGGCTCTGCTCCCAGGGCATCAGTTTCCCAGTCAGAACACACCTAGTCTCCAGAGCTCTCTGCTACAGAGCCGACATGGGGAAATAGCGCTGAGGAGGGTTCCTTGAGGCTCCCCCTGCCTTGGGGAAGCCCTACCCGGGCTTTTGGGCCTAGGCACTGTGGCCTCTTTCACTGACTTTCCAGGTATCACTTCCCAGCCCCTTGTGATTTTCAGCCAGATGCAGCCTTGCAGGGTCTCTTCCTTAGAGTCAAAAAAGGTAGCCCAAGGGACTGCTTATTCAGTCTTCCCTGGTGCAAGAGGTGTTTTTGGCTGTGAAGACGCCAGAACAATGGCTCTGCTCCCAGGGCCTCAGTTTCCCAGTCAGAACAGACCTAGTCTCCAGAGCTCTCTGCTACAGAGCAGACATGGGGAAATAGCTCTGAGGAGGGTTCCTTCACGTTCTCCCTGCACTGTCGGAAGCCCTACCCGGGCTTTGGAGCCTAGGCACTGTGGCCTCTTTCACTGACTTTCCAGGTATCACTTCCCAGCCCCTTGTGATTTTCAGCCAGATGCAGCCTTGCAGGGTCTCTTCCTTAGAGTCAAAAAAGGTAGCCCAAGGGACTGCTGCTTATTCAGTCTTCCCTGGTGCAAGAGGTGTTTGGCTGTGAAGACGCCAGAACAATGGCTCTGCTCCCAGGGCCTCAGTTTCCCAGTCAGAACAGACCTAGTCTCCAGAGCTCTCTGCTACAGAGCAGACATGGGGAAAAAGCGCTGTGGAGGGTGCCTTCACGTTCCAGGGCACTGTCGAAGCCTTACCTGGGCTTTGGAGCCTGGGGCCTAGGCACTGTGGCCTCTTTCACTGACTTTCCAGGTATCACTTCCCAGCCCCTTGTGATTTTCAGCCAGATGCAGCCTTGCAGGGTCTCTTCCTTAGAGTCAAAAAAGGTAGCCCAAGGGACTGCTTATTCAGTCTTCCCTGGTGCAAGAGGTGTTTGGCTGTGAAGACGCCAGAACAATGGCTCTGCTCCCAGGGCCTCAGTTTCCCAGTCAGAACAGACCTAGTCTCCAGAGCTCTCTGCTACAGAGCAGACATGGGGAAAAAGCTCTGTGGAGGGTTCCTTTCACGTTCCAGGGCACTGTCGAAGCCTTACCTGGGCTTTGGGGCCTAGGCACTGTGGCCTCTTTCACTGACTTTCCAGGTATCACTTCCCAGCCCCTTGTGATTTTCAGCCAGATGCAGCCTTGCAGGGTCTCTTCCTTAGAGTCAAAAAAGGTAGCCCAAGGGACTGCTTATTCAGTCTTCCCTGGTGCAAGAGGTGTTTGGCTGTGAAGACGCCAGAACAATGGCTCTGCTCCCAGGGCCTCAGTTTCCCAGTCAGAACAGACCTAGTCTCCAGAGCTCTCTGCTACAGAGCAGACATGGGGAAAAAGCGCTGTGGAGGGTGCCTTCACGTTCCAGGGCACTGTCGAAGCCTTACCTGGGCTTTGGAGCCTAGGCACTGTGGCCTCTTTCACTGACTTTCCAGGTATCACTTCCCAGCCCCTTGTGATTTTCAGCCAGATGCAGCCTTGCAGGGTCTCTTCCTTAGAGTCAAAAAAGGTAGCCCAAGGGACTGCTTATTCAGTCTTCCCTGGTGCAAGAGGTGTTTGGCTGTGAAGACGCCAGAACAATGGCTCTGCTCCCAGGGCCTCAGTTTCCCAGTCAGAACAGACCCTTCTCTCCAGAGCTCTCTGCTACAGAGCAGACATGGGGAAAAAGCTCTGTGGAGGGTGCCTTCACGTTCCAGGGCACTGTCGAAGCCTTACCTGGGCTTTGGAGCCTAGGCACTGTGGCCTCTTTCACTGACTTTCCAGGTATCACTTCCCAGCCCCTTGTGATTTTCAGCCAGATGCAGCCTTGCAGGGTCTCTTCCTTAGAGTCAAAAAAGGTAGCCCAAGGGACTGCTTATTCAGTCTTCCCTGGTGCAAGAGGTGTTTGGCTGTGAAGACGCCAGAACAATGGCTCTGCTCCCAGGGCCTCAGTTTCCCAGTCAGAACAGACCTAGTCTCCAGAGCTCTCTGCTACAGAGCAGACATGGGGAAAAAGCGCTGTGGAGGGTGCTTCAGGCTCCCTGGCACTGTCGAAGCCTTACCTGGGCTTTGGAGCCTAGGCACTGTGGCCTCTTTCACTGACTTTCCAGGTATCACTTCCCAGCCCCTTGTGATTTTCAGCCAGATGCAGCCTTGCAGGGTCTCTTCCTTAGAGTCAAAAAAGGTAGCCCAAGGGACTGCTTATTCAGTCTTCCCTGGTGCAAGAGGTGTTTGGCTGTGAAGACGCCAGAACAATGGCTCTGCTCCCAGGGCCTCAGTTTCCCAGTCAGAACAGACCTAGTCTCCAGAGCTCTCTGCTACAGAGCAGACATGGGGAAAAAGCGCTGTGGAGGGTGCCTTCACGTTCCAGGGCACTGTCGAAGCCTTACCTGGGCTTTGGAGCCTAGGCACTGTGGCCTCTTTCACTGACTTTCCAGGTATCACTTCCCAGCCCCTTGTGATTTTCAGCCAGATGCAGCCTTGCAGGGTCTCTTCCTTAGAGTCAAAAAAGGTAGCCCAAGGGACTGCTTATTCAGTCTTCCCTGGTGCAAGAGGTGTTTGGCTGTGAAGACGCCAGAACAATGGCTCTGCTCCCAGGGCCTCAGTTTCCCAGTCAGAACAGACCTAGTCTCCAGAGCTCTCTGCTACAGAGCAGACATGGGGAAAAAGCTCTGTGGAGGGTGCCCTTGAGGCTCCCAGGGCACTGTCGAAGCCTTACCTGGGCTTTGGAGCCTAGGCACTGTGGCCTCTTTCACTGACTTTCCAGGTATCACTTCCCAGCCCCTTGTGATTTTCAGCCAGATGCAGCCTTGCAGGGTCTCTTCCTTAGAGTCAAAAAAGGTAGCCCAAGGGACTGCTTATTCAGTCTTCCCTGGTGCAAGAGGTGTTTGGCTGTGAAGACGCCAGAACAATGGCTCTGCTCCCAGGGCCTCAGTTTCCCAGTCAGAACAGACCTAGTCTCCAGAGCTCTCTGCTACAGAGCAGACATGGGGAAAAAGCTCTGTGGAGGGTGCCTTCACGTTCCAGGGCACTGTCGAAGCCTTACCTGGGCTTTGGAGCCTAGGCACTGTGGCCTCTTTCACTGACTTTCCAGGTATCACTTCCCAGCCCCTTGTGATTTTCAGCCAGATGCAGCCTTGCAGGGTCTCTTCCTTAGAGTCAAAAAAGGTAGCCCAAGGGACTGCTTATTCAGTCTTCCCTGGTGCAAGAGGTGTTTGGCTGTGAAGACGCCAGAACAATGGCTCTGCTCCCAGGGCCTCAGTTTCCCAGTCAGAACAGACCTAGTCTCCAGAGCTCTCTGCTACAGAGCAGACATGGGGAAAAAGCGCTGTGGAGGGTTCCTTCACGTTCCAGGGCACTGTCGAAGCCTTACCTGGGCTTTGGAGCCTAGGCACTGTGGCCTCTTTCACTGACTTTCCAGGTATCACTTCCCAGCCCCTTGTGATTTTCAGCCAGATGCAGCCTTGCAGGGTCTCTTCCTTAGAGTCAAAAAAGGTAGCCCAAGGGACTGCTTATTCAGTCTTCCCTGGTGTGCAAGAGGTGTTTGGCTGTGAAGACGCCAGAACAATGGCTCTGCTCCCAGGGCCTCAGTTTCCCAGTCAGAACAGACCTAGTCTCCAGAGCTCTCTGCTACAGAGCAGACATGGGGAAAAAGCTCTGAGGAGGGTTCCTTCAGGTTCCAGGGCCTTGGGGAAGCCCTACCCGGGTGCTGGGGCCTAGGCACTGTGGCCTCTTTCACTGACTTTCCAGGTATCACTTCCCAGCCCCTTGTGATTTTCAGCCAGATGCAGCCTTGCAGGGTCTCTTCCTTTAGAGTCAAAAAAGGTAGCCCAAGGGACTGCTTATTCAGTCTTCCCTGGTGCAAGAGGTGTTTGGCTGTGAAGACGCCAGAACAATGGCTCTGCTCCCAGGGCCTCAGTTTCCCATTCAGAACAGACCTAGTCTCCAGAGCTCTCTGCTACAGAGCAGACATGGGGAAATAGCTCTGTGGAGGGTTCCTTCACGTTCCCTGGGCACTGTCGAAAGCCCTTACCCGGGCTTTGGGGCCTAGGCACTGTGGCCTCTTTCACACTGACTTTCCAGGTATCACTTCCCAGCCCCTTGTGTGCCTTGGGGAAGCCCTACCCGGTTGCTGGGACCTAGGCACTGTGGCCTCTTTCACTGACATTCGAGGTATCACTTCCCAGCCCCTTGTTAATTTCAGCCAGATGCAGCCTTGCAGGTTCTCTTCCTTAGAGTCTAAAAAGTTAGCCCAAGGGACTGCTTATTCAGTCTTCCCTGGAGCAAGAGGTGTTTGGCTGTGACGACGCCAGAACAATGGCTCTGCTCCCAGGGCCTCAGTTTCCCAGTCAGAACAGACCTAGTCTCCAGAGCTCTCTGCTACAGAGCAGATATGTGGAAAAAGCGCAGTGGAGGGTGCCTTCACGTTCCAGGGCACTGTCGAAGCCTTACCTGTGCTTTGGAGCCTACGCACTGTGGCCTCTTTCACTGAATTTCCAGGTATCACTTCCCAGCCCCTTGTGATTTTCAGCCAGATGCAGCCTTTCAGGGTCTCTTCCTTAGAGTTAAGAAAGGTCCCCAAGGGACTGCTTATTCAGTCTTCCCTGGTGCAAGAGGTGTTTGCCTGTGAAGACACCAGAACAATGGCTATGCTTCCAGGGCCTTAGTTTCCCAGTCAGAACAGACCTAGTCTCCAGAGCTCTCTGCTACAGAGCCGACATGGGGAAATAGCTCTGAGGAGGGTTCCTTGAGGCTCCCTGCCTTGGGGAAGCCCTACCCGGGTGCTGGGCCTCGGCACTGTGGCCTCTTTCACTGACTTTCCAGGTATCACTTCCTAGCCCCTTGTGATTTTCAGCCAGATGCAGCCTTGCAGTGTCTCTTCCTTAGAGTCAACAAAGGTAGCCCAAGGGACTGCTTATTCAGTCTTCCCTGGTGCAAGAGGTGTTTGGCTGTGAAGACGCCAGAACAATGGCTCTGCTCCCAGGGCCTCAGTTTCCCAGCCAGAACAGACCTAGTCTCCAGAGCTCTCTGCTACAGAGCAGACATGGGGAAAAAGCACTGTGGAGGGTGCCTTCACGTTCCAGGGCACTGTCGAAGCCTTACCTGGGGTTTGGATCCTGGGCACTCTGGCCTCTTTCACTGACTTTCCCGGTATCACTTCCCAGCCCCTTGTGATTTTCAGCCAGATGCAGCCTTGCAGGGTCTCTTCCTTAGAGTCAAAAAACGTAGCGCAAGGGACTGCTTATTCAGTCTTCCCTGGTGCAAGAGGTGTTTGGCTGTGAAGACGCCAGAAGAAAGGCTCTACACCCAGGGCCTCAGTTTCCCAGTCAGAACAGACCTAGTCTCCAGAGCTCTCTGCTACAGAGCAGACATGGGGAAAAAGCGCTGTGGAGGGAGGCTTCACGTTCCAGGGCACTGTCGAAGCCTTACCTGGTCTTTGGAGCCTAGGCACTGTGCCCTCTTTCACTGACTTTCCAGGTATCACTTCCCAGCCCCTTGTGATTTTCAGCCAGATGCAGCCTTGCAGGGTCTCTTCCTTAGAGTCAAAAAATGTAGCCCAAGGGACTGCTTATTCAGTCTTCCCTTGTGCAAAAGGTGTTTGGCTCTGAAGACGCCAGAACAATGGCTCTGCTCCCAGGGCTTCAGTTTCCCATTCAGAACAGACCTATTCTCCAGAGCTGTCTGCTACAGAGCAGACATGGGGAAATAGTTCTGAGGAGGGTTCCTTGAGGCTCCCTGCCTTGGGGAAGCCCTACCCGGGTGCTGGGCCTCGGCACTGTGGCCTCTTTCACTGAATTTCCAGGTATCACTTCCCAGCCCCTTGTGATTTTCAGCCATATGCAGCCTTGCAGGGTCTCTTCCTTAGAGTCAAAAAAGGTAGCCCAAGGGACTGCTTATTAAGTTTTCCCTGGTGCAAGTGGCGTCTGGCTGTGAAGACACCAGAACAATGGCTATGCTCCCAGGGCCTCAGTTTCCCAGTCTGAACAGACCTAGTCTCCAGAGCTCTCTGCTACAGAGCAGACATGGGGAAAAAGCGCTGTGGAGAGTGCCTTCACGTTCCAGGGCACTGTCGAACCCTTACCTGGGCTTTGGAGCCTAGGTACTGTGGCCTCTTTCACTGACTTTCCAGGTATCACTTCCCAGCCCCTTGTGATTTTCAGCCAGATGCAGCCTTGCAGGGTCTCTTCCTTAGAGTCAAAATAGGTAGCCCAAGGGACTGCTTATTCAGTCTTCCCTGGTGCAAGAGGTGTTTGGCTCTTAAGACGCCAGAACAATGGCTCTGCTCCCAGGGCCTCAGTTTCCCAGTCAGAACAGACCTAGTAGTCTCCAGAGCCCTCTGATACAGAGCACACATGGAGCAATAGCTCTGAGGAGTGTTTCTTGAGGTTCCCCGGCTTGGGGAAGCCCTACCCGGTCGGTGGGCCCTAGGCACTGTGGCCTCTTCCACTGACTTTCCAGGCAGCACTTTCCAGCCCCTTGTGATTTTCAGCCAAAGACAGCCTGGCAGGGTCTCTTCCTTAGACTCATAAAAGGTAGCCCAAAGGAGTGCTTATTCAGGCTTCCCTGCTGCAAGAGCTGTTTGTCTGTTAAGAAGCCATAGCAATGGGTCAGTTCCGAGGTCTTCAGTTTCCAGTCAGAACAGATCTAGTAGTCTCCAGAGCCCTCTTCTACAGAGCACACATGGGGCAATAGCTCTGAGGAGTGTTCCTTGAGGTTCCCTGGCTTGGGTAAGCCCTACCCGGGCGGTAGGGCCGAGGCACTGTGGCCTCTTCCACTGACTTTTCAGGTAGTACTTTCCAGCACCTTGTGATTTTCAGCCAAATGCAGCCTGGCAGTGTCTATTCCTTAAAGTCCTAAAAGGTAGCCCAAGGGAGTGTTTATTCAAGCTTCCCTGGTGCAACAGGTGTTTGTCTCTTAAGAAGCCACAAGAATGGGTCTGATCCCAGGGCCTCAGTTTCCCAGTCAGAACAGACCTAGTCTCCAGAACTCTCTGCTACAGAGCACACACGGGGCAATTGCTCTGAGGAGGGTTCCTTGAGGTTCCCTGGCTTGGGGAAGCCCTACCCCTGCGGGGCACCTAGACACTGTGATCTCTTCCACTGACTTTCCAGGTAGCACTTTCCAGCCCCTTGTGATTTTCAGCCAAAGGCAGCCTGGCAGGGTCTCTTCCTTAGAGTCATAAAAGGTAACCCAAGGGAGTGCTTATTCAAGCTTCCCTGGTGCAAGAGGTGTTTGTCTGTTAAGAAGGCACAACAATGGGTCTGCTCCCAGGGTCTCAGTTTCCCAGTCAGAACAGACCTAGAAGTCTCCAGAGCTCTCTGCTATGGAGCACACATGGGGCAATAGCTCTGAGGAGTGTTTTTGAGGTTCCCTGGCTTGGGGAATCCCTATCCGGGCGGTGGGGCCTAGGCACTGTGGCCTCTTCCACTGACTTTCCAGGTAGTACTTTCCAGCCCCTTGTGATTTTCAGCCAAAGACAGCCTGGCAGGGTCTCTTTCTTACAGTCATAAAAGGTAACCCAAGGGAGTCCTTATTCAGGCTTCCCTGGTACAAGAGGTTTTTGTCTGTTAAAAAGCCACAACAATGGGTCTGCTCCCAGGGCCTAAGTTTCCCCGTCAGAACAGACCTAGGCTCCAGAGCTCTCTGCTACAGAGCACACATGGGGCAATAACTCTGAGGAGTGTTCCTTGAGGTTCCCTGGCTTGGGCAAGCCCTACCCGGGCGGTGCCGCCTAGGCACTGTGGCCTCTTCCACTGACTTTCCACGTAGCACTTTTCAGTCACTTGTGATTTTCAACCCCAGTGCCGCCTGGCAGTTTCTCTTCCTTAGAGTCATAAAAGGTAGCCCAAGGGAGGGCTTATCCAATCTTCCTTGGCGAAACAGGTGTTTGCTGTTAAGAAGTCACAACAATGGGTTTGCCTCCAGGCCTCAGGGTCCTAGTCAGACCAGGCCTAGTCTCCAGAGCTCTGTGCTACAGAGCACACATGGGGCATTATCTCTGAGGAGGGTGCCTTGATGTTCACAGGCTTTGGGAAGCCCTACCGGGGCGGGGGGCCTAGGCAAAATGGCCCCTACCACTGACTTTCCAGCTAGCACTTTCCAGCCCGTTGTGATTTTCAACGAAATGGAGCCTGGCAAGGTCTCTTCCTTAGAATCATAAAAGATAGCCCAAGGGAGTGCTTATTCAGGCTTCCATGGTGCAAGAGGTGTTTGTCTGTTAAGTAGCCACAACAATGGGTCTGCTCCCAGGGCCTGAGTTTCCCAGTCAGAACACACCTAGTCTCCAGAGCTCTCTGCTACAGAGCACACATGGGGCAATAGCTCTGAGGAGTGTTCCTTGAGGTTCCCTGGCTTGCGGAAGCCCTCCCCGGGCGGTGGGTCCTAGGCACTGTAGCCTCTTCCACTGACTTTCCAGGTAGCACTTTCAAGCCCCTTGTGATTTTCAGCCAAAGGCAGCCTGGCAGGGTCTCTTCCTTAGAGTCATAAAAGTTAGCCTAAGGGAGTGCTTATTCTGGCTTCCCTGGTACAAGAGGTGTTTGTCTGTTAAGAAGCCACAACAATGGGTCTGCTCCCAGGGCCTGAGTTTTCCAGTCAGAACATACCTACTCTCCAGAGCTCACTTTTACAGAGCACACATGGGGCAATAACTCTAACATGTGTTCCTTGAGGTTCCCTGGGTTGGGGAAGCCCTACCGGGGCGATGGGGCCTCGGCACTGTGGCCTCTTCCACTGACTTTCCAGGTTGCACTTTCAAGCCCATTGTGATTTTCAGCCAAAGGCAGCCTGGCACGGTCTCTTTCTTAGAGTCAAAAAAGGTAGCCCAAGGGAGGGCTTACTCAGGCTTTTCTGGTGCAAGAGGTGTTTGTCTGTTAAGAAGCCACAAAAATGGGTCTGCTCCCAGGGATTCAGTTTACCAGTCAGAACAGACCTAGTCTCCAGAGCTCTCTGCTACAGAGCACATATGGGGCAATAGCTCTGAGGAGTGTTCCTTGAAATTCCCCGGCTTGGGGAAGCCCTATCCGGCCGGTGGGCCGTAGGCGCTCTAACCTCTTCCACTGACTTTCCAGGTAGCACTTTCCAGCCCCTTGTGATTTTCAGCCAAAGGCAGCCTGGCAGGTCTCTTCCTTCGAGTCATAAAAGTTAGCCTAAGGGAGTGCTTATTCAGGCTTCCCTGGTACAAGAAGTGTTTGTCTGTTAAGAAGCCACAACAATGGGTCTGCTCCAAGGGCCTGAATTTCCCAGTCAGTACATACCTAGTCTCCAGAGCTCACTGTTACAGAGCACACATGGGGCAATAGCTATCAGGAGCGTTCCTTGAGGTTCGCTGGTTTGGGGAAGCCCTACCCGGGTGTTGGGGCCTAGGCACTGTGGCCTCTTCCACTGACTTTCCAGGTAGCACTTTCAAGCCCCTTGTGATTTTCAGCCAAAGGCAGCCTGACACGGTCACTTCCTTAGAGTCATAAAAGGTAGCCCAAGGGAATGCTTATTCATGCTTCCCTGGTGCAACAGGTGTTTGTCTGTTAAGAAGCCACAACAATGGGTCTGCTCCCAGGGCCTCAGTTTCCCAGTGAGAACAGACCTAGTCTCCAGAACTCTCTGATACAGAGCACACATGGAGCAGTAGCTCTGAGGAGTGTTCCTTGAGGTTCCCTGGCTTGGGGAAGCCCTAATCGGGTGGTGCGGCCTAGGCACTGTGGCCTCTTCCACTGATTTTCCACATAGCACTTTCCAGCCACTTGTGATTTTCAGCCAAAGGCAGCCTGGCAGGGTCTCTTCTTTAGAGTCATAAAAGGTAGCCCAAGGGAGTGCTTATCCAATCTTCCCTGGCGAAACAGTTGTTTGCTGTTATGAAGGCACAACAATGGGTTTGCCTCCAGGCCACAGTTTCCAGGTCACAACAGACCTAGTAGTCTCCAGAGCTCTCTGCTACAGAGCACACATGGGGCATTAGCTCTGAGGAGGGTACCTTGATGTTCTCGGTCTTGGGGAAGCCCTACCCGGACGGTGGGGCCTAGGCACTCTGTTGTCTTCCACTGCCTTTCCAGGTAGCACTTTCCAGCCCCTTGTGATTTTCAGCCAAAGGCAGCCTGGCAAGATCTCTTCCTTAGGTCATTAAAGGTAGCCCAAGGGAATGCTTATTCAGACTTCCTTGGTGCAAGAGGTGTTTGGCTGTTAAGAAGAAACAACATTGCGTCTGCTCCCAGGGCCTAAGTTTCCGAGTCAGAACAAACCTAGTCTCCAGAGCTCTCTGCTACAGAGCACACATGGGGCAATAGCTCTGAGGAGTGTTCCTTGAGGTTCCCTGGCTTGCTGAAGCCCTACCCGGGCGGTGGGACCTAGGCACTGTGGCCTCTTCCACTGACCTTCCTGGTAGCACTTTCTAGCCCCTTGTGATTTTCAGCCAAAGGCAGCCTGGCAGGGTCTCTTCCTTAGAGTCACAAAAGGTAACCCAAAGGAGTGCTTATTCAGGCTTCCCTGGTGCAAGAGGTGTTTGTCTGTTAAGAAGCCACAACAATGGGTCTGTTCCCGGGACATCAGTTTCCCAGTCAGAACAGACCTAGTAGTCTCCAGAGCTCTCTGCTACAGAGCACACATGGGGCAATAGCTCTGAGGAGTGTTCCTTGAGCTTCCCTGGCTTCGTGAAGGCCTACCCAGGGGGTGGGGCCTAGGCACCGTGGCCTGTTCCACTGACTTTCCAGGTAGCACGTTCCAGCCCCTTGTGATTTTCAGCCAATTGCAGCCTGGCAGTGTCTCTTCCTTAGAATCATAAAAGGTAGCCCAAGGGAATGCTTATTCAGGTTTCCCTGGTACAAGAGTTGTTTGTTAAGAAGCCACAACAAAAGGTCTGCTCCCAGGCCCTCAGTTTTAGAGTCAGAACAGACCTTGTCTCCGGAGCTCTCTGCTATCGAGCACACACGCAGCAATTGCTCTGAGGAGTGTTCCTTGAGGTTCCCTGGCTTGGGGAAGCCCTACCCGGGCGGTGGGGCCAAGGCACTGTGGCCTCTTCCACTGACTTTCCAGGTAGCACTTTACAGCCGCTTGTGATTTTCAGTTAAAGGCAGCCTGGTAGGGTCTCTTCCTTAGAGTCATAAATGGTAGCCCAAGGAAGTGCTTACTCAAGCTCCCCTGGTGCAAGAGGTGTTTGTCTGTTAAGAAGCCACAACAATGGGTCTACTCCCAGGGATTCAGTTCCCAGTCAGAACATACCTAGTCTCCAGAGCTCACTGTTACAGAGCACACATGGGGCAATAGCTCTGAGGAGTGTTCCTTGAGGTTCACTGGCTTGGGGAAGCCCTACCCGGGTGGTAGGGCCTAGGCACTGTGGACTCTTCCACTGACTTTCCAGGTATCACTTCCCAGTCCCTTGTGATTTTCAGCCAGATGCAGCCTTGCAGGATCTCTTCCTTAGAGTCAAAAAAGGTAGCCCAAGGGACTGCTTATTCAGTATTCCCTGGTGCAAGAGGTGTTTGGCTGTGAAGACGCCAGAACAATGGCTCTGCTCCCAGGGCCTCAGTTTCCCAGTCAGAACAGACCTAGTCTCCAGAGCTCTCTGCTACAGAGCAGACATGGGGAAAAAGCGCTGTGGAGGGTGCCTTCACGTTCCAGGGCACTGTCGAAGCCTTACCTGGGCTTTGGAGCCTAGGCACTGTGGCCTCTTTCACTGACTTTCCAGGTATCACTTCCCAGCCCCTTGTGATTTTCAGCCAGATGCAGCCTTGCAGGCTCTCTTCCTTAGAGTCAAAAAAGGAAGCCCAATGGGGTGCTTATTAAGGCTTCCCTGGTACAAGTGGTTTTTGTCTGTTAAGAAGCCACAACAATGGGTCTGCTCCAGGGCCTCAGTTTCCCCGTCAGAACAGACCTAGTCTCCAGAGCTCTCTGCTACAGAGCACACATGGGGCAATAGCTCTGAGGAGTGTTTCTTGAGGTTCCCTGGCTTGGGGAAGCCCTACCCGTGTGGTGCGACCTAGGCACTGTGGCTTCTTCCACTGACTTTCCACGTAGCACTTTACAGCCCCTTGTGATTTTCAGCCAAAGGCAGCCTGGCAGGGTCTCTTCTTAGAGTCATAAAAGGTAGCCCAAGGGAGTGCTTATTCAGTCTTCCCTGGTGCAAGAGGTGTTTGTCTGTTAAGTAGCCACAACAATGGGTCTGCTCCCAGGGCCTCAGATTCCCAGACAGAACAGACCTAGTCTCCAGAGCTCTCTGCTACAGAGCACACATGTGGCAATAGATCTTAGGAGTGTTCCTTGAGGTTCCCTGGCTTGGGGAAGCCCTACTCGGTTGATGAAGCCTAGGCAGTGGCTTCTTCCACTGAGTTTCCAGGTAGCACTTTCCAGCGCCTTGTGATTTTCAGCCAAAGGCAGCCTGGCAGGGTCTCTTCTTAGAGTCATAAAAGGTAGCCCAAGGGAGTGCTTATTCAAGCTTCCCTGGTGCAAGAGGTGTTTGTCTGTTAAGAAGCCACAACAATGGGTCTGATCCCAGGGCCTCAGTTTCCCAGTCAGAACAGACCTAGTCTCCACAGCTCTCTGATACAGAACACACATGGGGCAATAGCTCTGAGGAGTGTTCCTTGAGGTTCCCTGGCTTGGGGAAGCCCTACACCGGCGGTGGCACCTAGGCACTGTGATCTCTTCCACTGACTTTCCAGGTAACACTTTCCAGCCCCTTGTGATTTTCAGCAAAAGGCAGCCTGGCAGGGTCTCTTCCTTAGAGTCATAAAAAGTAACCCAAGGGAGTGCTTATACAAGCTTCCCTGGTGCAAGAGGTGTTTGTCTGTTAAGAAGCCAAAACAATGGGTCTTCTCCCAGGGCCTAAGTTTCCCAGCCAGAACAGACCTAGTCTCCAGAGCTCTCTGCTACAGAGCACACAAGGGGCAACAGCTCTGAGGCGTGTTCCTTGAGTTTCCCCGGCTTGGGGAAGCCCTACCCGGGCGGTGGGGCCTAGGCACTGTGGGCTCTTCCCCTGACTTTCCAGGTAGCCCTTTCCAGCCCCTTGTGATTTTCAGCCAAAGGCAGCCTGGAAGAGTCTCTTCCTTAGAGTCATAAAAGGTAGCCCAAAGGAGTGCTTATTCAGGCTCCCCTGGTGCAAGAGGTGTTTGTCTGTTAAGAAGTCACAACAATGGATCTGCTCCCAGGGCCTCAGTTTCCCAGTCAGAACAGACCTAGTAGTCTCCAGAGCTGGCTGCTACAGAGCACACATGGGGCAACAGCTCTGAGGAGTGTTCCTTGATGTTCCCTGGCTTGGGGAAGCTCTTCCCGGGCGGTGGGGCCTAGGCACTGTGGCCTCTTCCACTGACTTTCCGGGTAGCACTTTCCAGCTCATTGTAATTTTAGGCCAAAGACAGCCTGGCAGGGTCTCTTCCTAAGAGTCATAAAAGGTAGCCCAAGGGAGTGCTCATTCAAGCTTCCCTGGTGCAAAGGTGTTTGTCTGTTAAGAAGCCACAGCAATGGGTCTGTTCCGAGGGCCTCAGTTTCCAGTCAGAAAAGACCTAGTAGTCTCCAGAGCCCTCTGATACAGAGCACACATAGGGCAATAGCTCTGAGGAGTGTTTCTTGAGGTTCCCTGGCTTGCGGAAGCCCTACCCGGGCGGTAGGGCCTAGGCACTGTGGCCTCTTCAACTGACTTTCCAGGTAGCACTTTCCAGCCCCTTGTGATTTTCAGCCAAAGACAGCCTGGCAGGGTCTCTTTCTTGCAGCCATAAGTGGTCACCCAAGGGAGTGCTTATTCAGGCTTCCCTGGTACAAGAGGTTTTTGTCTGTTAACAAGCCACAACAATGGGTCTGTTCCCAGGGCCTCAGTTTCCCCGAGAGAACAGACCTAGTCTCCATAGCTCTCTGCTACATTGCACACATGGAGCAATAGCTGTGAGGAGTGTTCCTTGAGGTTCCCAGGCTTGGGGAAGCCCTACCCGGGCGGTGCGGCCTAGGCACTGTGGACTCTTCCACTGACTTTCCCCGGCCTAGGCACTGTGGCCTCTTCCACTGACTTTCCACGTAGCACTTTCCAGCCACTTGTGATTTTCAGCCAAAGGTAGTCTGGCAGGGTCTCTTCCTTAGAGTTATAAAAGGTAGCCCAAGGGAGTGCTTATCCAATCTTCCCTGGCGAAACAGGTGTTCCCTGTTATGAAGGGACAACAATGGGTTTGCCTCCAGTCCTCAGTTTCCTAGTCAGACCAGGCCTAGTATCCAGAGCTGTCTGCTACAGAGCACACATGGGCCATTAGCTCTGAGGAGGGTGCCTTGACATTCACGGGCTTGGGGAAGCCCTACCGGGGCGCTGGGGCCTAGGCACAATGGCCCCTACCACTGTCTTTCGACCTAGCACTTTCCAGCCCCTTGTGATTTTCAACCAAATGGAGCCTGGCAGGGTCTCTTCCTTAGAGTCATAAAAGATAGCCCAAGGGAGTGCTTATTCAGACTTCCCTGGTGCAAGAGGTGTTTGTCTGTTAAGTAGCCACAACAATGGGTCTGCTCCTAGGGCCTCAGTTTCCCAGTCAGAACAGACCTAGTAGTCTCCAGAGCTGGCTGCTACAGAGCAGACATGGGGCTATAGCTCTGAGTAGAGTTCCTTGAGATTTCCTGGCTTGGGGAAGCCCTACTCGGGTGGTGGGGCCTAGGCACTGTGGCTTCTTCCACTGACTTTCCAGGTAGCACTTTCCAGCCCCTTGTGATTTTCAGCCAAAGGCAGCCTGGCAGGGTCTCTTCTTAGAGTCATAAAAGGTAGCCCAAGGGAGTGCTTATTCAAGCTTCCCTGGTGGAAGAAGTGTTTGTCTGTTAAGAAGCCACAGCAATGGGTCTGCTCCCAGGGCCTCAGTTTCCCAGTCAGAACAGCCTTAGTAATCTCCAGAGCTCTCTGCTACTGAGCACACACGGGGCAATAGCTCTGAGGAGTGTTCCTTGAGGTTCCCTTGCTTGGGGAAGCCCTACCCGGGCGGTGAGGCCTAGGCACTGTGGCTTCTTCCACTGACTTTCCAGGTAGCACTTTCCAGCCCCTTGTGATTTTCAGCCAAAGGCAGCCTGGCAGGGTCTCTTCCTTAGAGTCATAAAAGGTAGCCCAAGGGAGTGCTTATCCAATCTTCCCTGGCGAAACAGGTGTTTGCTGTTATGAAGGGACAACAATGGGTTTGCCTTCAGGCCTCAGTTTCCTAGTCAGACCAGGCCTAGTATCCAGAGCTCTCTGCTACCGAGCACACATGGGGCATTAGCTCTGAGGAGGGTGCCTTGACGTTCACGGGCTTGGGGAAGCCCTACCCGGGCGGTGGGGCCTAGGCACTGTGGTTTTTCCACTGAATTTTCAGGTAACACTTTCAGCTACTTGTGATTTTCAGCCAAAAGCAGCCTGGCAGGGTCTCTTCCTTAGAGTCATAAAAGGTAGCCCAAGGGAGTGTTTATTCAAGCTTTCCTGATGGAAGAAGTGTTTGTCTGTTAAGAAGCCACAGCAATGGGTCTGCTTCCAGGGCCTCAGTTTCCCAGTCACAACAGCCTTAGTAATATCCAGAGCTCTCTGCTACAGAGCACACACGGGGCAATAGCTCTGAGGAGTGTTCCTTGATGTTCCCTGGCTTGGGGAAGCCCTACCCGGGCGATGGGGCCTAGGCACTGTGGCCTCTTCCACTGACTTTCCAGGTAGCACTTTCCAGCACCTTGTGATTTGCAACTAAAGGCAACCTGGCACGGTCTCTTACTTAGAGTCATAAAAGGTAGCCCAAGGGAGTGCTTATTCAAGCTTCCCTGTTGCAAGAGCTGTTCGTCTGTTAAGAAGCCACAAGAATGGGTCTGCTCCCAGGCCCTCATGTTCCCAGTCAGAACAGACCTAGTAGTCTCCAGACCTCTCTGCTACAGAGCACACATGGGGCAATAGCTCAGAGGAGTGTTCCTTGAGGTTCCCTGGCTTGGGGAAGCCCTACCCGGGCGGTGCAGCCTAGGCACTGTGGCCTCTTCCACTGACTATCCAGATAGCACTTTCCAGCCCCTTGTGATTTTCAGCCAAAGGCAGCCTGGCAGGGTCTCTTTCTTACAGTTATAAAATGTAACCCAAGGGAGTGCTTATTCAAGCTTCCCTGGTACAAGAGGTTTTTGTCTGTTAAGAAGCCACAACAATGGGTCTGTTTCCAGGGCCTCAGTTTCCCCGTCAGAACAGACCTAGTCTCCAGACCTCTCTGCTACAGAGCACACATGGGGCAATAGCTCTGAGGAGTGTTCCTTGAGGTTCCCTGGCTTGGGGAAGCCCTACCCGGGCGGTGCGGCCTAGGCACTGTGGCCTCTTCCACTGACTTTCCAGGTAGCACTTTCCAGCCCCTTGTGATTTTCAGGAAAAAGGCAGCCTGGCAGGGTCTCTTTCTTAGAGTCATAAAAGGTAGCCCAAGGGAGTGCTTATTCAGGCTTCCCTGGTGCAAGAGGTGTTTGTCTGTTAAGAAGGCACAACAATGGGTCTGCTCCCAGGGTCTCAGTTTCCCAGTCAGAACAGACCTAGTCTCCACAGCTCTCTGATACAGAGCACACATGGGGCAATAGCACTGAGGAGTGTTCCTTGAGGTTCCCTGGCTTGGGGAAGCCCTACCCATGCGGTGGCACCTAGACACTGTGATCTCTTCCACTGACTTTCCAGGTAGCACTTTCCAGCCCCTTGTGATTTTCAGCCAAAGGCAGCCTGGCAGGGTCACTTCCTTAGAGTCATAAAAGGAAGCCGAAGGGAGTGTTTATCCAATCTTCCCTGGCGAAACAGGTGTTTGCTGTTATGAAGGGACAACAATGGGTTTGCCTCCAGCCCTCAGTTTCCTAGTCAGACCAGGCCTAGTATCCAGAGCTCTCTGCTACCGAGCACACATGGGGCATTAGCTCTGAGGAGGGTGCCTTGACGTTCACGGGCTTGGGGAATCCCTACCGGGGTGGTGGGGCCTAGGCACAATGGCCCCTACCACGGACTTTCCAGCTAGCACTTTCCAGCCCCTTGTGCTTTTCAACCAAATGGAGCCTGGCAGGGTCTTTTCCTTAGAGTCATAAAAGATAGCCCAAGGGAGTGCTTATTCAGACATCCCTGGTGCAAGAGGTGTTTGTCTGTTAAGTAGCCACAACAATGGGTCTGCTCCCAGCGCCTCAGTTTCCACGTCAGAACAGACCTAGTCTCCAGAGCTCTCTGCTACAGAGCACACATGGGGCAATAGCTCTGAGGAGTGTTCCTTGAGGTTCCCCAGCTTGGGGAAGCCCTACCCGGGCGGTGGGGCCTAGGGCACTGTGGGCTCTTCCACTGACTTTCCAGGTAGCACTTTCAAGCCCCTTGTGATTTTCAGCCCAAAGGCAGCCTGGCAGATTCTCTTCCTTAGAGTCATACAAGGTAGCCCAAAGGAGTGCTTATTCAGGCTTCCCTGGTGTAAGAGGTGTTTGTCTGTTAAGAAGCCACAACAATGGGTCTGCTTCCAGGGCCTCAGTTTCCCAGTCAGAACAGACCTAGTAGTCTCCAGAGCTGGCTGCTACAGAGCACACATGGGGCAATAGCTCTGAGGAGTGTTCCTTGATGTTCCCTGGCTTGGGGAAGCTCTACCCGGGCGGTGGGGCCTAGGCATAGTGGCCTCTTCCACTGACTTTCCAGGTAGCACTTTCCAGCCCCTTGTAATTTTCAGCCAAAGACAGCCTGGCAGGGTCTCTTCCTCAGAGCCATAAAAGTTAGCCTAAGGGAGTGCTTATTCAAGCTTTTCTGGTGCAAAGGTGTTTGTCTGTTAAGAAGCCACAGCAATGGGTCTGTTCCGAGGGCCTCAGTTTCCAGTCAGAAAAGACCTAGTAGTCTCCAGAGCCCTCTGCTACAGAGCACACATGGGGCAATAGCTCTGAGGAGTGTTCCTTGAGGTTCCCTGGCTTGGGGAAGCCCTACCCGGGCGGTGGGGCCTAGGCACTGTGGCCTCTTCCACTGACTTTCCAGGTAGCACTTTCCAGCCCCTTGTGATTTTCAGCCAAAGAGAGTCTGTCAGGGTCTCTTCCTTAGAGTTATAAAAGTTAGCCCAAGGGAGTGCTTATTAAAGCTTCCCTGGTGCAAGCGGTGTTTGTCTGCTAAGAAGGCACAAGAATGGTACAGTTCCGAGGTCCTCAGTTTCCAGTCAGAACAGACCTAGTAGTCTCCAGAGCCCTCTGATACAGAGCACACATGGAGCAATAGCTCTGAGGAGTGTTTCTTGAGGTTCCCTGGCTTGGGGAAGCCCTACCCGGGCGGTAGGGCCTAGGCACTGTGGCCTCTTCCACTGACTTTTCAGATAGCACTTTCCAGCCCCTTGTGATTTTCAGCCAAAGGCAGCCTGGCAGGGTCTCTTTCTTAGAGTCATAAAAGGTAGCCCAAGGAAGTGCTTATTCAAGCTTCCCTGGTGCAAGAGGTGTTTGTCTGTTAAGTAGCCACAACAATGGGTCTGCTCCCAGGGCCTCAGATTCCCAGTCAGAACAGACCTAGTAGTCCAGAGCTCTCTGCTACAGAGCACACATGGGGCAATAGCTCTGAGGAGTGTTCCTTGAGGTTCCCTGGCTTGGGGAAGCCCTACCCGGCGATGGCACCTAGGCACTGTGGTCTCTTCCACTGACTTTCCAGGTAGCACTTTCCAGCCCCTTGTGATTTTCAGCCAAAGGCAGCCTGGCAGGGTCTCTTCCTTAGAGTCATAAAAGGTAACCCAAGGGAGTGCTTATTCAAGCTTCCCTGGTGCAAGAGGTGTTTGTGTGTTAAGAAGGCACAACAATGAAGCAATAGCTCTGAGGAGTGTTCCTTGAGGTTCCCTGGCTTGGGGAAGCCCTACCGGGGCGGTGGGGCCTAGGCACTGTGTTCTCTTCCACTGACTTTCCAGGTAGAACTTTCCAGCCCCTTGTGATTTTCAGCCAAAGGCAGCCTGGCAGGGTCTCTTCCTTAGAGTCATAAAAGGTAACCCAAGGGAGTGCTTATTCAAGCTTCCCTGGTTGAAGAAGTGTTTGTCTGTTAAGAAGCCACAGCAATGGGTCTGCTTCCAGGGCCTCAGTTTCCCAGTCAGAACAGCCTTAGTAATCTCCAGAGCTCTCTGCTACAGAGCACACATGGGGCATTAGCTCTGAGGAGTGTTCCTTGAGGTTCCCTGGCTTGGGGAAGCCCTACCGGGGCGGTGGGGCCTAGGCACAATGGCCCCTACCACTGACTTTCCAGCTAGCACTTTCCAGCCCCTTGTGATTTTCAACCAAATGGAGCCTGGCAGGGTCTTTTCCTTAGAGTCATAAAAGATAGCCCAAGGGAGTGCTTATTCAGACTTCCCTGGTGCAAAAGGTGTTTGTCTGTTAAGAAACCACAACAATGGATCTGCCCCCAGGGCCTCAGTTTCCCAGTCAGAACAGACCTAGTCTCTCCAGAGCTCTCTGCTACAGAGCACACATGGGGCAATAGCTCTGAGGAGTGTTCCTTGAGGTTCCCCGGCTTGGGGAAGCCCTACCCGGGCGGTGGGGCCTAGGCACTGTGGCCTCTTCCACTGACTTTCCAGGTAGCACTTTCCAGCCCTTTGTGATTTTCAGCCAAAGGCAGCCTGGCAGGTTCTCTTCCTTAGACTCATAAAAGGTAGCCCAAGGGAGTGCTTATTCAGGCTTCCCTGTTGCAAGAGCTGTTTGTCTGTTAAGAAGCCATAGCAATGGGTCAGTTCCGAGGTCCTCAGTTTCCAGTCAGAACAGACCTAGTAGTATCCAGAGCTCTCTTCTACAGAGCACACCTGGGGCAATAGCTCTGAGGAGTGTTCCTTGAGGTTCCACGGTTTGGGGAAGCCCTACCCGGGCAGTGGGGCCTAGGCACTGTGGCCTCTTCCACTGATATTCCAGGTAGCACTTTCCAGCCCCTTGTGATTTTCTGCCAAAGGCAGCCTGGCAGGGTTTCTTCCTTAGAGTCATAAAAGGTAGCCCAAGGGAGTGCTTATTCAGGCCTCCCTGGTCCAAGAGGTGTTTGTCTGTTAAGAAGCCAAAACAATGCGTCTACTTCAGGGCCTGAGTTTCCCAGTCAGAACATACCTAGTCTCCAGAGCTCACTGTTACAGAGCACACATCGGTCAATAGCTATGAAGAGTGTTCCTTGAGGTTCCCTGTCTTGAGGAAGCCCTACACGGGCAGTAGGGCCTAGGCACTGTGGCCTCTTCCACGGACTTTCCAGGTAGTACTTTCCAGCACCTTGTGATTTTCAGCTAAAGGCAGCCTGGCAGGGTCTCTTCCTTAGAGTCATAAAAGGTAGCCCAAGGGAGTGCTTATTTATGCTTCCCTGGTGCAAGAGTTGTTTGTGTGTTAAGAAGGCACAACAATGGGTCTGCTCCAAGGGTATCAGTTTCCTAGTCAGAACAGCCCTAGTAGTCTCCAGAGCTCTCTGCTACAGAGCACACAAGGGGCAATAGCTCTGAGGAGTGTTCCTTGAGTTTGCCCGGCTTGGGGAATCCCTACCCGGGCGGTGGGGCCTAGGCACAGTGGCCTGTTCCACTGACTTTCCAGGTAGCACTTTCCAGCCCCTTGTGATTTTCAGCCAAAGGCAGCCTGGCAGGGACTGTTCCTTAGAGTCATAAAACGTAGCCCAAGGGAGTGCTTATTCAGGCTTCCCTGGTACAAGAGATGTTTGTCTGTTAAGAAGTCACAACAATGGGTCCGCTCCCAGGGCCTGAGTTTCCCCGTCAGAACAGACCTAGTCTCCAGAGCTCTCTGCTACAGAGCACACATGGGGCAATAGCTCTGAGGAGTGTTCCTTGAGGTTCCCTGGCTTGGGGAAGCCCTAACCGGGCGGTGGGGCCTAGGCACTGTGGCCTCTTCCACTGACTTTCCAGGTAGAACTTTCCAGGCCCCTTGTGATTTTCAGCCAAAGGCAGCCTGGCAGTGTCTCTTCCTTAGAATCATAAAAGGTAGCCGAAGGGAGTGCTTATTCAGGTTTCCCTGGTACAAGAGGTGTTTGTTAAGAAGCCACAACAATAGGTCTGCTCCCAGGCCCTCAGTTTTAGAGTCAGAACAGACCTAGTCTCCGGAGCTCTCTGCTATCGAGCACACACTCAGCAATTGCTCTGAGGAGTGTTCCTTGAGGTTCCCTGGCTTGGGGAAGCCCTACCCGGGCGGTGGGGCCTAGGCACTGTGGCCTCTTCCACTGACTTTCCAGGTAGCACTTTCCAGCCCCTTGTGATTTTCAGCCAAAGAGAGTCTGTCAGGGTGTCTTCCTTAGAGTCATAAAAGGTAGCCCAAGGGAGTGCTTATTAAAGCTTCCCTGGTGCAAGCGGTGTTTGTCTGCTAAGAAGGCACGAAAATGGGTCTGTTCCCAGGGCCTCAGTTTCCCAGTCAGAAGAGACCTAGTAGTCTCCAGAGCCCTCTTATACAGAGCACACATGGAGCAATAGCTCTGAGGAGTGTTTCTTGAGGTTCCCTGGCTTGGGTAAGCCCTACCCGGGCGGTAGGGCCTAGGCACTGTGGCCTCTTCCACTGACTTTCCAGGTAGCACTTTCCAGCCCCTTGTGATTTTCAGCCAAAGGCAACCTGGCAGGGTCTCTTTCTTAGAGTCATAAAAGGTAGCCCAAGGGACTGCTTATTCAGTCTTCCCTGGTGCAAGAGGTGTTTGGCTGTGAAGACGACAGAACAATGGCTCTGCTCCCAGGGCCTCAGTTTTCCAGTCAGAACAGACCTAGTCTCCAGAGCTCTCTGCTACAGAGCAGACATGGGGAAAAAGCGCTGTGGAGGGTGCCTTCATGTTCCAGGGCTCTGTCGAAGCCTTACCTGGACTTTGGAGCCTAGGCACTGTGGCCTCTTTCACTGACTTTCCAGGTATCACTTCCCAGCCCCTTGTGATTTTCAGCCCGATGCAGCCTTGCAGGGTCTCTTCCTTAGAGTCAAAAAAGGTACCCCAAGGGACTGCTTACTCAGGCTTCCCTGGTGCAAGAGGTGTTTGTCTGTTAAGAAGCCACAACAATGGGTCTGATCCCAGGGCCTCAGTTTCCCAGTCAGAACAGACCTAGTCTCCACAGCTCTCTGATACAGAGCACACATGGGCCCATAGCTCTCAGGAGTTTTCCTTGAGGTTCCCTGGCTTGGGGAAGTCCTACCCCGGCGCTGGCACCTAAGCACTGTGATCTCTTCCACTGACTTTCCAGGTAGCACTTTCCAGCCCCTTGTGATTTTCAGCTAAAGACAGCCTGGCAGGGTCTCTTCCTTAGAGTCATAAAAGGTAGCCCAAGGGAGTGCTTATTCAGGCTTCCCTGGTGCACGAGGTGTTTGGCTGTTAAGAAGCCACAATAATGGGTCTGCTCCCAGGCCCTGAGTTTCCCAGTCAGAACAGACCTAGTATCTAGAGCTCTCTGCTACAGAGCACATATGGGGCAATAGCTCTCAGGAGTGTTCCTTGAGGTTCCCTGGCTTGGGGAAGCCCTATCGGGGCGGTGCGGCCTAGGCACTGTGTTCTCTTCCCCTGACTTTCCTGGTAGAACTCTCCAGCCACTTCTGATTTTCAGCCAAAGGCAGCCTGGCAGGGTCTCTTCCTTAGAGTCATAAAAGGTAACCCAAGGGAGTGCTTATTCAAGCTTCCCTGGTTGAAGAAGTGTTTGTCTGTTAAGAAGCCACAGCAATGGGTCTGCTTCCAGGGCCTCAGTTTCCCAGTCAGAACAGCCTTAGTAATCTCCAGAGCTCTCTGCTACAGAGCACACATGGGGCATTAGCTCTGAGGAGGGTGCCTTGACGTTCACGGGCTTGGGGAAGCACTACCGGGGCGGTGGGGCCTAGGCACAATGGCCCCTACCACTGACTTTCCAGCTAGCACTTTCCAGCCCCTTGTGCTTTTCAACCAAATGGAGCCTGGCAGGGTCTTTTCCTTATAGTCATAAAAGATAGCCCAAGGGAGTGCTTATTCAGACTTCCCTGGTGCAAAAGGTGTTTGTCTGTTAAGTAACCACAACAATGGGTCTGCCCCCAGCGCCTCAGTTTCCCAGTTCGAACAGACCTAGTCTCCAGAGGTCTCTGCTACAGAGCACACATGGGGCAATAGCTCTGAGGAGTGTTCCTTGAGGTTCCCCGGCTTGGGGAAGCCCTACCCGGGCGGTGGGGCTTAGGCACTGTGGCCTCTTCCACTGACTTTCCAGGTCGCACTTTCCAGCCCTTTGTGACTTTCAGCCAAAGGCAGCCTGGCTGGTTCTCTTCCTTAGACTCATAAAAGGTAGCCCAAAGGAGTGCTTATTCAGGCTTCCCTGCTGCAAGAGCTGTTTGTCTGTTAAGAAGCCATAGCAATGGGTCAGTTCCGAGGTCCTCAGTTTCCAGTCAGAACAGACCTAGTAGTATCCAGAGCCCTCTTCTACAGAGCACACCTGGGGCAATAGCTCTGAGGAGTGTTCCTTGAGGTTCCCCGGTTTGGGGAAGCCCTACCCGGGCAGTGGGGCCTAGGCACTGTGGCCTCTTCCACTGATATTCCAGGTAGCACTTTCCAGCCCCTTGTGATTTTCAGCCAAAGGCAGCCTGGCAGGGTTTCTTCCTTAGACTCATAAAAGGTAGCCCAAGGGAGTGCTTATTCAGGCCTCCCTGGTCCAAGAGGTGTTTGTTAAGAAGCCACAACAATAGGTCTGCTCCCAGGCCCTCAGTTTTAGAGTCAGAACAGACCTAGTCTCCGGAGCTCTCTGCTATCGAGCACACACTCAGCAATTGCTCTGAGGAGTGTTCCTTGAGGTTCCCTGGCTAGGGGAAGCCCTACCCGGGCGGTGGGGCCTAGGCACTGTGGCCTCTTCCACTGACTTTCCAGGTAGCACTTTCCAGCCCCTTGTGATTTTCAGCCAAAGAGAGTCTGTCAGGGTGTCTTCCTTAGAGTCATAAAAGGTAGCCCAAGGGAGTGCTTATTAAAGCTTCCCTGGTGCAAGCGGTGTTTGTCTGCTAAGAAGGCACGACAATGGGTCAGTTCCGAGGTCCTCAGTTTCCAGTCAGAACAGACCTAGTAGTCTCCAGAGCCCTCTTATACAGAGCACACATGGAGCAATAGCTCTGAGGAGTGTTTCTTGAGGTTCCCTGGCTTGGGTAAGCCCTACCCGGGCGGTAGGGCCTAGGCAATGTGGCCTCTTCCACTGACTTTCCAGGTAGCACTTTCCAGCCCCTTGTGATTTTCAGCCAAAGGCAACCTGGCAGGGTCTCTTTCTTAGAGTCATAAAAGGTAGCCCAAGGGACTGCTTATTCAGTCTTCCCTGGTGCAAGAGGTGTTTGGCTGTGAAGACGACAGAACAATGGCTCTGCTCCCAGGGCCTCAGTTTTCCAGTCAGAACAGACCTAGTCTCCAGAGCTCTCTGCTACAGAGCAGACATGGGGAAAAAGCGCTGTGGAGGGTGCCTTCATGTTCCAGGGCACTGTCGAAGCCTTACCTGGACTTTGGAGCCTAGGCACTGTGGCCTCTTTCACTGACTTTCCAGGTATCACTTCCCAGCCCCTTGTGATTTTCAGCCAGAGGCAGCCTTGCAGGCTCTCTTCCTTAGAGTCAAAAAAGGTACCCCAAGGGACTGCTTATTCAGGCTTCCCTGGTGCAAGAGGTGTTTGGCTGTGAAGACGCCAGAACAATGGCTCTGCTCCCAGGGTCTCAGTTTCCCAGTCAGAACAGACCTAGTCTCCAGAGCTCTCTGCTACAGAGCACACAGGGGGCAATAGCTCTGAGGAGTGTTCCTTGAGATTCCCTGGCTTGGGGAAGCCCTACCCGTGCGGTGCGGCCTAGGCACTGTGGCTTCTTCCACTGACTTTCCAGGTAGCACTTTCCAGCCCCTTGTGATTTTCAGCCAAAGGCAGCCTGGCAGGGTCTCTTCTTAGAGTCATAAAAGGTAGCCCAAGGGAGTGCTTATTCAAGCTTCCCTGGTGCAAGAGGTGTTTGTCTGTTAAGAAGCCACAACAATGGGTCTGATCCCAGGGCCTCAGTTTCCCAGTCAGAACAGACCTAGTCTCCACAGCTCTCTGATACAGAGCACACATGGGCCCATAGCTCTCAGAAGTTTTCCTTGAGGTTCCCTGGCTTGGGGAAGTCCTACCCCGGCGCTGGCACCTAAGCACTGTGATCTCTTCCACTGACTTTCCAGGTAGCACTTTCCAGCCCCTTGTGATTTTCAGCAAAAAGGCAGCCTGGCAGTGTCTCTTCGTTGGATCCATAAAAAGTAACCCAAGGGAGTGCTTATTCAAGCTTCCCTGGTGCAAGAGGTGTTTGTCTGTTAAGAAGGCACAACAATGGGTCTGCTCCCAGGGCCTGAGTTTCCCAGTCAGAACAGACCTAGTAGTCTCCAGAGCTCTCTGCTACAGAGCACATATGGGGCAATAGCTCTGAGGAGTGTTCCTTGAGGTTCCCTCGCTTGGGGAAGCCCTACCCGGGCGGTGGGGCCTAGGCACTGTGGCCTCTTCCACTGACTTTCCAGGTAGCACTTTCCAGCCCCTTGTGATTTTCAGCCAAAGACAGCCTGGCAGGGTCTCTTCCTTAGAGTCATAAAAGGTAGCCCAAGGGAGTGCTTATCCAATTTCCCTGGCGAAACAGGTGTTTGCTGTTATGAATGGACAACAATAGGTTTGCCTCCATGTCTCAGTTTCCTAGTCAGACCAAGCCTAGTATCCAGAGCTCTCTGCTACAGAGCACACATGGGGCATTAGCTCTGAGGAGGGTGCCTTGACGTTAACGGGCTTGGGGAAGCCCTACCCGGGGCGGTGGGGCCTAGGCACAATGGCCCCTACCACTGAATTTCCAGCTAGCACTTTCCAGCCCCCTTGTGCTTTTCACCCAAATGGAGCCTGGCAGGGTCTCTTCCTTAGAGTCATAAAAGATAGCCCAAGGGAGTCCTTATTCAGACATCCCTGGTGCAAGAGGTGTTTGTCTGTTAAGTAGCCACAACAATGGGTCTGCTCCAGTGCCTCAGTTTCCCCAATCAGAACAGACCTAGTCTCCAGACCTCTCTGCTACAGAGCACACATGTGGCAATACATCTAAGAAGAGTTCCTTGAGGTTCCCTGGCTTGGGGAATCCCTACTCGGGTGGTGGGGCCTAGGCACTGTGGCTTCTTCCACTGACTTTCCAGGTAGCACTTTCCAGCCCCTTGTGATTTTCAGCCAAAGGCAGCCTGTAAGGGTCTCTTCTTAGAGGCATAAAAGGTAGCCCAAGGGAGTGCTTATTCAAGTTTCCCTGGTGAAAGAGGTGTTTGTCTGTTAAGAAGCCACAACAGTGGGTCTGTCCCCAGAGCCTCAATTTCCCAGTCAGAACAGACCTAGTCTCCACAGCTCTCTGATACAGAGCACACATGGGGCAATAGCTCTGAGGAGTGTTCCTTGAGGTTCCCCGGTTTGGGGAAGCCCTACCCAGGCGGTGGGGCCTAGGCACTGTGGCCTCTTCCACTGACTTTCCAGGTAGCACTTTCCAGCCCCTTGTGATTTTCAGCCAAAGACAGCCTGGCAGGGTCTCTTCCTTAGAGTCATAAAAGGTAGTCCAAGGAAGTGCTTATTCAGGCTTCCCTGGTGCAAGAGGTGTTTGGCTGTTAAGAAGCCACAATAATGGGTCTGCTCCCAGGGCCTGAGTTTCCCAGTCAGAACAGACCTAGTATCTAGAGCTCTCTGCTACAGGGCACATTTGGGGCAATAGCTCTGAGGAGTGTTCCTTGAGGTTCCCTGGCTTGGGGAAGCCCTACCCAGGCGGTGGGGCCTAGGCACTGTGTCCTCTTCCACTGACTTTCCAGGTAGCACTTTCCAGTCACATCTGATTTTCAGCCAAAGGCAGCCTGGCAGGGTCTCTTCCTTAGAGACATAAAAGATAGCCCAAGGGAGTGTTTATTCAAGCTTCCCTGGTGGAAGAAGTGTTTGTCTGTTAAGAAGCCACAGCAATGGGTCTGCTCCCAGGGCCTCAGTTTCCCAGTCAGAACAGCCTTAGTAATCTCCAGAGCTCTCTGCTACAGAGCACACACGGGGCAATAGCTCTGAGAAGTGTTCCTTGAGGTTCCCTTGCTTGGGGAATCCCTACCCGGGCGGTGGGGCCTAGGCACTGTGGCTTCTTCCACTGACTTTCCAGGTAGCACTTTCCAGCCCCTTGTGATTTTCAGCCAAAGGCAGCCTGGCAGGGTCTCTTCCTTAGAGTCATAAAAGGTAGCCCAAGGGAGTGCTTATCAAATCTTCCCTGGCGAAACAGGTGTTTGCTGTTATGAAGGGACAACAATGGGTTTGCCTTCAGGCCTCAGTTTCCTAGTCAGACCAGGCCTAGTATCCAGAGCTCTCTGCTACAGAGCACACATGGGGCATTAGCTCTGAGGAGGGTGCCTTGACGTTCACGGGCTTGGGGAAGCCCTACCCGGGCGGTGGGGCCTAGGCACTGTGGCCTCTTCCACTGACTTTCCAGGTAGCACTTTCCAGCACCTTGTGATTTGCAACTAAAGGCAACCTGGCACGTTCTCTTACTTAGAGTCATAAAAGGTAGCCCAAGGGAGTGCTTATTCAAGCTTCCCTGTTGCAAGAGCTGTTTGTCTGTTAAGAAGCCACAAGAATGGGTCTGCTCCCAGGCCCTCATGTTCCCAGTCAGAACAGACCTAGTAGTCTCCAGACCTCTCTGCTACAGAGCACACATGGGGCAATAGCTCAGAGGAGTGTTCCTTGAGGTTCCCTGGCTTGGGGAAGCCCTACCCGGTCGGTGCGGCCTAGGCACTGTGGCCTCTTCCACGGACTTTCCAGGTAGCACTTTCCAGCCCCTTGTGATTTTCAGCCAAAGGCAGCCTGGCAGGGTTCTCTTTCTTACAGTTATAAAAGGTAACCCAAGGGAGTGCTTATTCAAGCTTCCCTGGTACAAGAGGTGTTTGTCTGTTAAGAAGCCACAACAATGGGTCTGTTTCCAGGGCCTCAGTTTCCCCGTCAGAACAGTCCTAGTCTCCAGACCTCTCTGCTACAGAGCACACATGGGGCAATAGCTCTGAGGAGTGTTCCTTGAGGTTCCCTGGCGTGGGGAAGCCCTACCCGGGCGGTGCGGCCTAGGCACTGTGGCCTCTTCCACTGACTTTCCAGGTAGCAATTTCCAGCCCCTTGTGATTTTCAGGAAAAAGGCAGCCTGGCAGGGTCTCTTCCTTAGAGTCATAAAAGGTAGGCCAAGGGAGTGCTTATTCAGGCTTCCCTGGTGCAAGAGGTGTTTGTCTGTTAAGAAGGCAGAAAAAATGGGTCTGCTCCCAGGGTCTCAGTTTCCCTATCAGAAGAGACCTAATAGTCTCCAGAGCTCTCTGCTATGGAGCACAGGGGCAATAACTCTGAGGAGTGTTACTTGATGTTCCTAAAAGATAGCCCAAGGGAGTCCTTATTCAGACTTCCCTGGTGCAAGAGGTGTTTGTCTGTTAAGTAGCCACAACAATGGGTCTGCTCCAGTGCCTCAGTTTCCCAGTCAGAACAGACCTAGTCTCCAGACCTCTCTGCTACAGAGCACACATGTGGCAATACATCTGAGAGAGTTCCTTGAGGTTCCCTGGCTTGGGGAAGCCCTACTCGGGTGGTGGGGCCTAGGCACTGTGGCTTCTTCCACTGACTTTCCAGGTAGCACTTTCCAGCCCCTTGTGATTTTCAGCCAAAGGCAGCCTGGCAGGGTCTCTTCCTTAGAGTCATAAAAGGTAGCCCAAGGGAGTGCTTATTCAAGCTTCCCTGGTGAAAGAGGTGTTTGTCTGTTAAGAAGCCACAACAATGGGTCTGATCCCAGGGCCTCAATTTCCCAGTCAGAACAGACCTAGTCTCCAGAGCTCTCTGCTACAGAGCACACATGGGGCAATAGCTCTGAGGAGTGTTCCTTGAGGTTCCCTGGCTTGGGGAAGCCCTACCCGGGCGGTGGGGCCTAGGCACTGTGGCCTCTTCCACTGACTTTCCAGGTAGCACTTTCCAGCCCCTTGTGATTTTCAGCCAAAGGCAGCCTGGCAGGGTCTCTTCCTTAGAGTCATAAAAGGTAGCCCAAGGGAGTGCTTATTCAAATCTTCCCTGGCGAAAGAGGTGTTTGCTGTTAAGAAGGGACAACAATGGGTTTGCCTTCAGGCCTCAGTTTCCCAGTCAGACTAGGCCTAGTATCCAGAGCTCTCTGCTACAGAGCACACATGGGGCATTAGCTCTGAGGAGTGTTCCTTGAGGTTCCCTGGGCTTGGGGAAGCCCTACCCGGGCGGTGGGGCCTAGGCACTGTGGCCTCTTCCACTGACTTTCCAGGTAGCACTTTCCAGCACCTTGTGATTTTCAGCCAAAGGCAGCCTGGCAGGGTCTCTTACTTAGAGTCATAAAAGGTAGCCCAAGGGAGTGCTTATTCAAGCTTCCCTGGTGCAAGAGGTGTTTGTCTGTTAAGAAGCCACAAGAATGGGTCTGCTCCCAGGCCCTCAGTTTCCCAGTCAGAACAGACCTAGTAGTCTCCAGAGCTCTCTGCTACAGAGCACACATGGGGCAATAGCTCAGAGGAGTGTTCCTTGAGGTTCCCTGGCTTGGGGAAGCCCTACCCGGGCGGTGGGGCCTAGGCACTGTGGCCTCTTCCACTGACTTTCCAGGTAGCACTTTCCAGCCCCTTGTGATTTTCAGCCAAAGGCAGCCTGGCAGGGTCTCTTCCTTAGAGTCATAAAAGGTAGCCCAAGGGAGTGCTTATTCAAGCTTCCCTGGTGCAAGAGGTGTTTGTCTGTTAAGAAGCCACAACAATGGGTCTGCCTCCAGGGCCTCAGTTTCCCCGTCAGAACAGTCCTAGTATCCAGAGCTCTCTGCTACAGAGCACACATGGGGCAATAGCTCTGAGGAGTGTTCCTTGAGGTTCCCTGGCTTGGGGAAGCCCTACCCGGGCGGTGGGGCCTAGGCACTGTGGCCTCTTCCACTGACTTTCCAGGTAGCACTTTCCAGCACCTTGTGATTTGCAACTAAAGGCAACCTGGCACGTTCTCTTACTTAGAGTCATAAAAGGTAGCCCAAGGGAGTGCTTATTCAAGCTTCCCTGTTGCAAGAGCTGTTTGTCTGTTAAGAAGCCACAAGAATGGGTCTGCTCCCAGGCCCTCATGTTCCCAGTCAGAACAGACCTAGTAGTCTCCAGACCTCTCTGCTACAGAGCACACATGGGGCAATAGCTCAGAGGAGTGTTCCTTGAGGTTCCCTGGCTTGGGGAAGCCCTACCGGGTCGGTGCGGCCTAGGCACTGTGGCCTCTTCCACGGACTTTCCA
>JAGTYA010000286.1:0-32359 GCA_024291935.2 Okapia johnstoni | reverse complement strand
ACAGGTGCCAGTTATACCTGACCCCTCCCCCCCTCCGGGGACCGCCGAGGGTCCTAGCTCCATGCCTGACGCGGACCCAGGGCGCTGCAGCGCCTCCTGGCGAATCCCGAGGCTGCTCGGGCCCCTGTCCGCTCGAAAGGAGGCATGGCGACCCCGCTGGGCTAACGGGGGAGACGGGCCGGGGTACCCGCTGCAACTCGAGAATGCACCGCCGCAAGTCGAGAACACCCCCGTGAGGCAGGGCATGGAGAGCATGCCCCGGCACCTGTTCCGGCTCCGAACGGGGCTTGACTCCTTGCGGGCGACTCCAGGTGTCCCCCGAGATCCCCGGGCCAACCTGCCAAGAAAGCGGGGCTTCCCGCCACACCGCGAGGGCGTCCCCCGGCCCCCCTCCTTGCGAGACGGGGCCCTTGGGATCTGCAGCGACGCGAGAGCCGTCCTGCCTTCTCTCTGGCGCTGCAACGGAGGCTGGACTCCCTCTAGGCGCCCCCAGAGGTTCCCTGGGATACCCGTGTCCACAGGCGAGCGGAACCCTGAGTCTCCAGAGGCCGCTCGCGAGGGGCCCCCCGTCGCCGTCGGCCCCTCCTCTCGAAAGGGGGGTCCAATCCCCTTCCTGAATGCCATCGCAATCCCTACATTCCCTCGCACCTCCAGAGTGGGACTCTCGCCTCTCCTGAGGTTCGAGAAGAGGCCCCAAGGGGCCAGGAACCCCCATCGGCAAGCGAGTCCAGTTCCCTGGACGTGAGGCGAGGGGAAGCCCAGCAGCCCCTGGCGATGTCAAAGGAGGCCTGGACTTCTCAGAGGCAACAAGAGAGGCTCCCCGAGGCGCCACGCCCCCGATTCAGAGAGGCCACCCCCGCTTCCCCCTGCGCCGCGCGGAAAAGCACGACCTTCGCCCCTGCATTCGAGGGGAAGCCCGATTGCCCTTGGCTGTGACCGGAGAGAAAGGCTGAGTCCCCTCGACTCCCTGGAGGCCACCCCACAGGTGCCAGTTATACCTGTCCCCTCCCCCCCTCCGGGGACCCCCGAGGGTCCTAGCTCCATGCCTGACGCGGACCCAGGGCGCTGCAGCGCCTCCTGGCGAATCCCGAGGCTGCTCGGGCCCCTGTCCGCTCGAAAGGAGGCATGGCGACCCCGCTGGGCTAACGGGGGAGACGGGCCGGGGTACCCGCCGCAACCGAGAATGCACCGCCGCAAGTCGAGAACACCCCCGTGAGGCCACGCCCATAGAGGGAGGAGGCGCTTTTCCCTTGCAGGGCATGGAGAGCATGCCCCGGCACCTGTTCCGGCTCCGAACGGGGCTTGACTCCTTGCGGGCGACTCCAGGTGTCCCCCGAGATCCCCGGGCCAACCTGCCAAGAAAGCGGGGCTTCCCGCCACACCGCGAGGGCGTCCCCCGGGCCCCCCTCCTTGCGAGACGGGGCCCTTGGGATCTGCAGCGACGCGAGAGCCGTCCTGCCTTCTCTCTGGCGCTGCAACGGAGGCTGGACTCCCTCTAGGCGCCCCCAGAGGTTCCCTGGGATACCCGTGTCCACAGGCGAGCGGAACCCTGAGTCTCCAGAGGCCGCTCGCGAGGGGCCCCCCGTCGCCGTCGGCCCCTCCTCTCGAAAGGGGGGTCCAATCCCCTTCCTGAATGCCCATCGCAATCCCTACATTCCCCTCGCACCTCCAGAGCGGGACTCTCGCCTCTCCTGAGGTTCGAGAAGAGGCCCCAAGGGGCCAGTTCCGGCCGCAAGACCAAAGGTCCCCGAGGAACCCCCATCGGCAAGCGAGTCCAGTTCCCTGGACGTGAGGCGAGGGGAAGCCCAGCAGCCCCTGGCGATGTCAAAGGAGGCCTGGACTTCTCAGAGGCAACAAGAGAGGCTCCCCGAGGCGCCACGCCCCCCGATTCAGAGAGGCCACCCCCGCTTCCCCCCTGCGCCGCGCGGAAAAGCACGACCTTCGCCCCTGCATTCGAGGGGAAGCCCGATTGCCCTTGGCTGTGACCGGAGAGAAAGGCTGAGTCCCCTCGACTCCCTGGAGGCCACCCCACAGGTGCCAGTTATACCTGTCCCCTCCCCCCCTCCGGGGACCCCCCCGAGGGTCCTAGCTCCATGCCTGACGCGGACCCAGGGCGCTGCAGCGCCTCCTGGCGAATCCCGAGGCTGCTCGGGCCCCTGTCCGCTCGAAAGGAGGCATGGCGACCCCGCTGGGCTAACGGGGGAGACGGGGGGGGGCCCTCAAGGTGCAAACAGGGAAGGGAACCAGTGCGAGAGGCATGGAAACAGGAAACAGGGCTGAGCTGCACAGGCGAAGATTGGAGTCTCACAGAGCAACTGCAAGTATCTGTATGGGCCTCGCCATCGTCTTCGAAGACAGACAGGCCCATCCATCGCGGCGTGCTTCCCCATAGGTCTCTGCGACGGTGTGGAGGGATACGAGAGAGCCCGTCCTGTCTTCTCTAAAGGCGCTGCCAACGGAGGGGCTGGATCTCCCTTTCTAGGCGCCCCCCAGAGGTTCCTGAGTTACCCGTGTCCACAGGCGGAGCGGGAAGCTAATGAGTCTCCAGAGAGGCGCTCGAGAGGGGCCCCCCCGTCGCTTCGGCCCCCCTCCTGTAGAGAGGGTGGGTCCAATCCCCTGACTGAGTGCCATCGAAATCCCTAGGGTCCCTGGCACCTCCAGAGCCGGACTCTGGCCTGTCCTGAGTGAGATCGAGAAGGAGGCCCCCAAGTGGCCAGTTAGGCCGCAATAGGGGGGGTCCCGAGGAACCCCATGGGGGATGCAGGAGTACCAGTTTCCATGGACGTTGAGAGGCGTGGGGAACGCCCAGCAGCCCCTGGCGATGTTAGAGGAGGCCTGGACTTCTCAGCTAAGAGGCAGATGGAGTGGCATCCCCGTGGCGCCAGGGCGGGGGGTTCAGATCGAGGGCCAGGAGGGTTCACCCTGCGCCTCGCGGAAAATGAGCCACTAATTCGCCCTGCAATTCGAGGGGAGCCCGATTGCCCTTTGCTGTGACGACGGAGGAGAAAGGCTTGATTTCTCTCTCGACTCCCTGGAGGCCACCCACACCACAGGTGCCACAGTTATACCTGTCCCCTCCCCCCCCTCCGGGGACCCCCGAGGGTCCTAGCTCCATGCCTGAACGGCGAGGACCCAGGGCGCTGCACGCGCCTCCCTGGCGAATCCCGAGGTCTGCTCGGGCCCCCTGTACCGCTCGAAAGGAGGCATGGCGACCCCGCTGGGCCTAACGGGGGAGACGGGCCTGGGGTTTACCCGCCGCAACTCGAGAATGCACCGCCGCAGGTAATTGGTCGAGAAACACCCCCGTGAGGCCACGCCCATAGAGGGAGGAGGCGCTTTTCCCTTGGTTGCAGGGCATTGTGAGAGCATGCCCCGGCACTCATCCCTGTTCCGGCTTATTATGGTGTATCCACCGTTGTGTGATGCCACCGGAACGGGGCTTGACTCCCGTCCCCCCCAGCGGGGGCGGACTCCAGGTGTCCCCCGAGATCCCCGGGGCCAACCTGCCAAGAAAGCGGGGCTTCTTCCCGCCACACCGCGAGGGCGTCCCCCGGGCCCCCCTCCTTGCGAGACGGGGCCCTTGGGATCTGCAGCGACGCGAGAGCCGTCCTGCCTTCTCATCTGGCGCTGCAACGGAGGCTGGACTTCCCTCTAGGCGCCCCCCAGAGGTTCCCTGGGATACCCGTGTCCACAGGCGAGGCGGAACCCTGAGTCTCCAGAGGCCGCTCGCGAGGGGCCCCCCGTCGCCGTCGGCCCCTCCTCTCGAAAGGGGGGTCCAATCCCCCTTCCTGAATGCCATCGCAATCCCTACATTCCCTCGCACCTCCAGAGCGGAGACTCTCCCGCCTCTCCTGAGGTTCGAGAAGAGGCCCCAAGGGGCCAGTTCCGGCCGCAAGACCAAAGGTCCCCGAGGAACCCCCATCGGCAAGCGAGTCCAGTTCCCTGGACGTGAGGCGAGGGGAAGCCCAGCAGCCCCTGGCGATGTCAAAGGAGGCCTGGACTTCTCAGAGGCAACAAGAGTGGCTCCCCGAGGCGCCACGCCCCCGATTCAGAGAGGCCACCCCCCGCTTCCCCCTGCGCCGCCGCGCCGGAAAAGCACGACCTTTCGCCCCTGCATTCGAGGGGAAGCCCGATTGCCCTTGGCTGTGACCGGGAGAGAAAGGCTGAGTCCCCTCGACTCCCTGGAGGCCACCCCACAGGTGCCAGTTATACCTGTCCCCTCCCCCCCTCCGGGACCCCCCGAGGGTCCCTAGCTCCATGCCTGACGCGGAAACCAGGGCGCTGCAGCGCCTCCTGGCGAATCCCGAGGCTGCTCGCTTTTAAGCCCCTGTCCGCATCGAAAGGAGCATGGCGACCCCGCTGGGCCTAACGGGGGAGACGGGCGGGGTACCCGCCGCAACTCGAGAATGCACCGCCGCCAAGTCGAGAACACCCCCGTGAGGCCACGCCCATAGGAGGGAGGAGGCGCTTTTCCCTTGCAGGGCATGGAAGAGCATGCCCCGCACCTGTTCCGGCTCCGAACGGGGCCTTGACTCCCGTTGCGGGCCACCCCCCCGGACTCCAGGTGTCCCCCGAGATCCCCGGCCCAACCTGCCAAGAAAGCGGGGCTTCCCGCCACACCGCGAGGGCGTCCCCCGGGCCCCCCTCCTTGCGAGACGGGGCCCTTGGGGATCTGCAGCGACTCGAGAGCCGTCCTGCCTTCTCTCTGGCGCTGCAACGGAGGCTGGACTCCCTCTAGGCGCCCCCAGAGGTTCCCTGGGATACCCGGTTCCCACAGGCGAGCGGAACCCTGAGTCTCCAGAGGCCGCTCGCGAGGGGCCCCCCGTCGCCGTCGGCCCCTCCTCTCGAAAGGGGGGTCCAATCCCCTTCCTGAATGCCATCGCAATCCCTACATTCCCTCGCACTTCCAGAGCGGGACTCTCGCCTCTCCTGAGGTTCGAGAAGAGGCCCCAAGGGGCCAGTTCCGGCCGCAAGACCAAAGGTCCCGAGGAACCCCCATCGGCAAGCGAGTCCAGTTCCCTGGACGTGAGGCGAGGGGAAGCCCAGCAGCCCCTGGCGATGTCAAAGGAGGCCTGGACTTCTCAGAGGCAACAAGAGAGGCTCCCCGAGGCGCCACGCCCCCGATTCAGAGAGGCCACCCCCGCTTCCCCCTGCGCCGCGCGGAAAAGCACGACCTTCGCCCCTGCATTCGAGGGAAGCCCGATTGCCCTTGGCTGTGACCGGAGAGAAAGGCTGAGTCCCCTCGACTCCCTGGAGGCCACCCCACAGGTGCCAGTTATACCTGTCCCCTCCCCCCCTCCGGGACCCCCGAGGGTCCTAGCTCCATGCCTGACGCGGACCCAGGCGCTGCAGCGCCTCCTGGGCGAATCCCGAGGCTGCTCGGGCCCCCTGTCCGCTCGAAAGGAGGCATGGCGACCCGCTGGGCTAACGGGGGGAGACGGGCCGGGGTACCCGCCGCAACTCGAGAATGCACCGCCGCAAGTCGAGAACACCCCCGTGAGGCCACGCCCATAGAGGGAGGAGGCGCTTTTCCCCCTTGCAGGGCATGGAGAGCATGCCCCGGCACCTGTTCCCCTGCTCCGAACGGGGCTTGACTCCTTGCGGGCGACTCCAGGTGTCCCCCGAGATCCCCGGGCCAACCTGCCAAGAAAGCGGGGCTTCCGCCACACCGCGAGGGCGTCCCCCGGGCCCCCCTCTCATTGCGAGACGGGGCCCTTGGGATCTGCAGCGACGCGAGAGCCGTCCTGCCTTCTCTCTGGCGCGCTGCAACGGAGGCTGGACTCCTCTAGGCGCCCCCAGAGGTTCCCTGGGATACCCGTGTACCACAGGCGAGCGGAACCCTGAGTCTCCAGAGGCCGCTCGCGAGGGGCCCCCCGTCGCCGTCGGCCCCTCCTCTCGAAAGGGGGGTCCAATCCCCTTCCTGAATGCCATCGCAATCCCTACATTCCCTCGCACCTCCAGAGCGGGACTCTCGCCTCTCCTGAGGTTCGAGAAGAGGCCCCAAGGGGCCAGTTCCGGGCGCAAGACCAAAGGTCCCCCCGAGGAAACCCCCATCGGCAAGCGAGTCCAGTTCCCTGGACGTGAGGCGAGGGGAAGCCCAGCAGCCCCTGGCGATGTCAAAGGAGGCCTGGACTTCTCAGAGGCAACAAGAGAGGCTCCCCGAGGCGCCACGCCCCCCAGATTCAGAGAGGCCACCCCCGCTTCCCCCTGCGGCCGCGCGGAAAAGCACGACCTTCGCCCCTGCATTCGAGGGGAAGCCCGATTGCCCTTGGCTGTGACCGGAGAGAAAGGCTGAGTCCCCTCGACTCCCTGGAGGCCACCCCACAGGTGGCCAGTTATACCTGTCCCTCCCCCCCTCCGGGGGGACCCCCGAGGGTCCTAGCTCCATGCCTGACGCGGACCCAGGGCGCTGCAGCGCCTCCTGGCGAATCCCGAGGCTGCTCGGGCCCCTGTCCGCTCGAAAGGAGGCATGGCGACCCCGCTGGCCTAACGGGGGAGACGGGCCGGGGTACCCGCCGCAACTCGAGAATGCACCGCCGCAAGTCGAGAACACCCCCGTGAGGCCACGCCCATAGAGGGAGGAGGCGCTTTTCCCTTGCAGGGCATGGAGAGCATGCCCCGGCACCTGTTCCGGCTCCGAACGGGGCTTGACTCCTTGCGGGCGACTCCAGGTGTCCCCCGAGATCCCCGGGCCAACCTGCCAGAGAAAGCGGGGCTTCCCGCCACACCGCCGCGAGGGCGTCCCCCCGGGCCCCCCTCCTTGCGAGACGGGGCCCTTGGGATCTGCAGCGACGCGAGAGCCGTCCTGCCTTCTCTCTGGCGCTGCAAACGGAGGCTGGACTCCCTCTAGGCGCCCCCAGAGGTTTCCCTGGGATACCCGTGTCCACAGGCGAGCGGAACCCTGAGTCTCCAGAGGCGCCGCTCGCGAGGGGCCCCCCGTCGCCGTCGGCCCCGGTCCTCTCGAAAGGGGGGGTCCAATCCCCTTCCTGAATGCCATCGCAAATCCCTACATTCCCTCGCACCTCCAGAGCGGGACTCTCGCCTCTCCTGAGGTTCGAGAAGAGGCCCCAAGGGGCCAGTTCCGGCCGCAAGACCAAAAGGTCCCCGAGGAACCCCCATCGGCAAGCGAGTCCCAGTTCCCTGGACGTGAGGCGAGGGGGAAGCCCAGCAGCCCCTGGCGATGTCAAAGGAGGCCTGGACTTCTCAGAGGCAACAAGAGAGGCTCCCCGAGGCGCCACGCCCCCGATTCAGAGGAGGGCCACCCCCGCTTTCCCCCTGCGCCGCGCGGAAAAAGCACCGACCTTCGCCCCTGCATTCGAGGGGGGGGAAGCCCGATTTGCCCTTGGCTGTGACCGGAGAGAAAGGCTGAGTCCCCCTCGACTCCCTGGAGGCCACCCCACAGGTGCCAGTTATACCTGTCCCCTCCCTCCCTCCGGGGATCCCGAGGGTCCTAGCTCCATGCCTGACGCGGACCCAGGGCGCTGCAGCGCCTCCTGGCGAATCCCGAGGCTGCTCGGGCCCCTGTCCGCTCGAAAGGAGGCATGGCGACCCCGCTGGGCTAACGGGGGAGACGGGCCGGGGTACCCGCCGCAACTCGAGAATGCACCGCCGCAAGTCGAGAACACCCCCGTGAGGCCACGCCCATAGAGGGAGGAGGCGCTTTTCCCTTGCAGGGCATGGAGAGCATGCCCCGGCACCTGTTCCGGCTCCGAACTGGGCTTGACTCCTTGCGGTGACTCCAGGTGTACCCCGAGATCCCCGGGCCAACCTGCCAAGAAAGCGGGGCTTCCCGCCACACCGCGAGGGCGTCCCCCGGGCCCCCCCTCCTTGCGAGACGGGGCCCTTGGGTTCTGCAGCGACTCGAGAGCCGTCCTGCCTTCTCTCTGGCGCTGCAAACGGAGGCTGGACTCCCTCTAGGCGCCCCCAGAGGTTCCCTGGGATACCCGGTGTCCACAGGCGAGCGGAACCCTGAGTCTCCAGAGGCCGCTCGCGAGGGGCCCCCCGTCGCCGTCGGCCCCTCCTCTCGAAAGGGGGGTCCAATCCCCTTCCTGAATGCCATCGCAATCCCTACATTCCCTCGCACCTCCAGGAAGCGGGACTCTCGCCTCTCCTGAGGTTCGAGAAGAGGCCCCAAGGGTCCAGTTCCGGCCGCAAGAACCAAAGGTCCCCGAGGAACCCCCATCGGCAAGCGAGTCCAAGTTCCCTGGAAGTGAGGCGAGGGGAAGCCCATCAGCCCCCTGCGATGTCAAAGGAGGCCTGGACTTCCTCAGAGGCAACAAGAGAGCTCCCCGAGGCGCCACGCCCCCCGATTCAGAGAGGCCACCCCCCGCTTCCCCCTGCGCCTCCGCGCGGAAAAGCACGACCTTCGCCCCTGCATTCTCGAGGGGAAGCCCGATTGCCCTTGGCTGTGACCGGAGAGAAAGGCTGAGTCCCCTCGACTCTCCTGGAGGCCACCCCACAGGTGCCAGTTATACCTGTCCCCTCCCCCCCTCCGGGACCCCCGAGGGTCCTAGCTCCATGCCTGACGCGGGACCCAGGGCGCTGCAGCGCCTCCTGGCGAATCCCGAGCTGCTCGGGCCCCTGTCCGGCTCGAAAGGAGGCATGGCGACCCCGCTGGGCTAACGGGGGAGACGGGCCGGGGTACCCGCCGCAACTCGAGAATGCAAATGGCACCGCCGCAAGTCGAGAACACCCCCGTGAGGCCACGCCCATAGAGGGAGGAGGCGCTTTTTTTCCCTTGCAGGGCATGGAGAGCATGCCCCGGCACCTGTTCCGGCTCCCCGAACGGGCCTTGACTCCTTGCGGGCGACTCCAGGTGTCCCCCGAGATCCCCGGGCCAACCTGCCTAAGAAAGCGGGGTCTTCCCGCCACAATACGCGAGGGCGACCCCCGGGCCCCCCCTCCTTGCGAGACGGGGCCCTTGGGATCTGCAGCGACGCGAGAGCCGTCCTGCCTTCTCTCTGGCGCTGCAACGGAGGCTGGACTCCCTCTAGGCGCCCCCAGAGGTTCCCTGGGATACCCGTGTCCACAGGCGAGCGGAACCCTGAGTCTCCAGAGCCGCTCGCGAGGGGCCCCCCCCGTCGCCGTCGGCCCCTCCTCTCGAAAGGGGGGTCCAAGTCCCCTTTCCTGAATGCCATCGCAATCCCTACATTCCCTCGCACCTCCAGAGCGGGACTCTCCAGCCTCTCCTGAGGTTCGAGAAAGAGGCCCCAAGGGGCCAGTTCCGGCCGCAAGACCAAAGGTCCCCGAGGAACCCCCATCGGCAAGCGAGTCCAGTTCCCTGGGACGTGAGGGCGAGGGGAAGCCCACAGCCCCTGGCGATGTCAAAGGAGGCCTGGACTTCTCAGAGGCAACAAGAGAGGCTCCCCCGAGGCGCCACGCCCCCCGATTCAGAGAGGCCACCCCCGCTTCCCCCTGCGCCCGCGCGGGAAAAGCACGACCTTCGCCCCCTGCATTCGAGGGGAAGCCCGATTGCCCTTGGCCTGTGACCGGAGAGAAAGCTGTGAGTCCCCTCGACGACTCCATGGAGGCCAACCCCACAGGTGCCAGTTATTACTGCCTGTCCCCTCCCCCCCTCCGGGGACCCCCGAGGGTCCCTAGCTCCATGCCTGACGCCGGACCCAGGGCGCTGCAGCGCCTCCTGGCGAATCCCGAGGCTGCTCGGGCCCCTGTCCGCTCCGAAAAGGAGGCATGGCGACCCCGCTGGGCTAACGGGGGAGACGGGCCGGGTACCCGCCGCAACTCGAGAATGCACCGCCGCAAGTCGAGAACACCCCCGTGAGGCCACGCCCATAGAGGGAGGAGGCGCTTTTTCCCTTGCAGGGCATGGAGAGCATGCCCCGGCACCTGTTCCGGCTCCGAACGGGGCTTGACTCCTTGCGGGCGACTCCAGGTGTCCCCCCGAGATCCCCGGGCCAACCTGCCAAGAAAGCGGGGCTTCCCGCCACACCGCTGAGGGCGCCCCCCGGGCCCCCCTCCTTGCGAGACGGGGCCCTTGGGATCTGCAGCGACTCGAGAGCCGTCCTGCCTTCTCTCTGGCGCTGCAACGGAGGCTGGACTCCCTCTAGAGGCGCCCCCAGAGGTTCCCTGGGATACCCGTGTCCACAGGCGAGCGGAACCCTGATCTCCAGAGCCCGCTCGCGAGGGGCCCCCCGTCGCCGTCGGCCCCTCCTCCTCTCGAAAGGGGGTTCCAATCCCCTTCCTGAATGCCATCGCAATCCCTACATTCCTCGCACCTCCCAAAGCGGGACTCTCGCCTCTCCTGAGGTTCGAGAAAGAGGCCCCAAGGGCCAGTTTCCGGCCGCAAGACCAAAGGTCCCCGAGGAACCCCCATCGGCAAGCGAGTCCAGTTCCCTGGGACGTGAGGGCGAGGGGAAGCCCAGCAGCCCCCTGGCGATGTCAAAGGAGGCCTGGACTTCTCAGAGGCAACAAGAGAGGCTCCCCGAGGCGCCACGCCCCCGATTCTGAGAGGCCACCCCCGCTTTCCCCCCTGCGCCGCGCGGAAAAGCACGACCTTCGCCCCTGCTTTCGAGGGGAAGCCCGATTGCCCTTGGCTGTGACCGAAAAGAAAGGCTGATAGTCCCCTCGACTCCCTGGAGGCCACCCCACAGGGTGCCAGTTATACCTGTCCCCTCCCCCCCTCCGGGGACCCCCGAGGGTCCTAGCTCCATGCCTGACGCGGACCCAGGGCGCTGCAGCGCCTCCTGGCGAATCCCGAGCTGCTCCGGCCCCTGTCCGCTCGAAAGGAGGCATGGCGACCCCGCTGGGCTAACGGGGGGAGACGGGCCGGGAGTACCCGCCGCAACTCGAGAATGCACCGCCGCAAGTCGAGAACACCCCCGTGAGGCCACGCCCATAGAGGGAGGAGGCGCTTTTCCCCTTGCAGGGCATGGAGAGCATGCCCCCGGGCACCTGTCCCCCGCCTTCCGAACGGGGCTTGACTCCTTGCGGGCGACTCCAGGTGTCCCCCGAGATCCCCGGGCCAAACCTGCCAAACGAAAGCGGGGCTTCCCGCCACACCGCGAGGGCGTCCCCCGGGCCCCCCTCCTTGCGAGACGGGGCCCTTGGGATCTGCAGCGACTCGAGAGCCGTCCCTGCCTTCTCTCTGGCGCTGCAACGGAGGCTGGACTCCCTCTAGGCGCCCCCAGAGGTTCCCTGGGATACCCGTGTCCACAGGCGAGCGGAAACCCTGAGTCTCCAGAGGCCCGCTTCGCGAGGGGCCCCCCGTCGCGGTCCGGCCCCTCCTCCTCGAAAGGGGGGTCCCTAATCCTCTTCCTGAATGCCATCGCAATCCCTACATTCCCTCGCACCTCCAGAGCGGGACTCTCGCCTCTCCTGAGGTTCGAGAAGAGGCCCCAAGGGGCCCAGTTCCGGCCGCAAGACCAAAGGTCCCCGAGGAACCCCCATCGGCAAGCGAGTCCAGTTCCCTGGACGTGAGGCGAGGGGAAAGCCCAGCAGCCCCTGGCGATGTCAAAGGAGGCCTGGACTTCTCAGAGGCAACAAGAGAGGCTCCCCGAGGCGCCACGCCCCCGATTCAGAGAGGCCCACCCCCGCTTCCCCCTGCGCCGCGCCGGAAAAAAAAAGCACGACCTTCGCCCCTGCATTCGAGGGGAAGCCCGATTGCCCTTGGCTTGTGACCGTGGAGAAAAAGGCTGAGTCCCCTCGACTCCCTGGAGGCCACCCCCACAATGTGCCAGTTATACCTGTCCCCTCCCCCCCCCCCCTCCGGGGACCCCCCCGAGGGTCCTAGCTCCATGCCTGAACGCGGACCCAGGGCGCTGCAGCGCCTCCTGGCGAATCCCGAGGCTGCTCGGGCCCCTGGTCCCGCTCGAAAGGGAGGCATGGCGACCCCGCTGGGCTAACGGGGGAGACGGGCCGGGGTACCCGCCGCAACTCGAGAATGCACCGCCGCAAGTCGAGAACACCCCCGTGAGGCCACGCCGCCCATAGAGGGAGGAGGCGCTTTTTCCCTTGCAGGGCATGGAGAGCATGCCCCGGCACCTGTTCCGGCTCCGAACGGGGCTTGACTCCTTGCGGGCGACTCCAGGTGTCCCCCGAATCCCCGGGCCAACCTGCCAAGAAAGCGGGGCTTCCCCGCCACACCGCAGAGGGCGTCCCCCGGGGCCCCCCTCCTTGCGAGACGGGGCCCTTGGGATCTGCAGCGACTCGATGAGCCGTCCTGCCTTCTCTCTGGCGCTGCAACGGAGGCTGGAACTCCCTCTAGGCGCCCCCCAGAGGTTCCCTGGGATACCCGTGTCCACAGTCGAGCGGAACCCTGAGTCTCCAGAGGAAGCCGCTCGCGAGGGGCCCCCCGTCGCCGTCGGCCCCTCCTCTCGAAAGGGGGTGTCCAATCCCCGGTTCCTGAATGCCATCGCAATCCCTACATTCCCTCGCACCTCCAGAGAGGGACTCTCGCCTCCTCCTGAGGTTCGAGAAGAGGCCCCAAGGGGCCAGTTCCGGCCGCAAGACCAAAGGTCCCCGAGGAACCCCCATCGGCAAGCGAGTCCAGTTCCCTGGACGTGAGCGAGGGGAAGCCCAGCAGCCCCTGGCGATGTCAAAGGAGGCCTGGACTTCTCAGAGGCAACAAGAGAGGCTCCCCGAGGCGCCACGCCCCCGATTCAGAGAGGCCACCCCCCGCTTCCCCCTGTCGCCGCGCGGAAAAAAGCACGACCTTCGCCCCTGCATTCGAGGGAAGCCCGATTGCCCTTGGCTGTGACCGGAGAGAAAGGCTGAAGTCCCCTCGACTCCCCTGGAGGCCACCCCACAGGTGCCAGTTATACCTGTCCCCTCCCCCCCTCCGGGGACCCCCGAGGGTCCTAGCTCCATGCCTGACGCGGACCCAGGGCGCTGCAGAGCGCCTCCTGGCGAATCCCGAGGCTGCTCGGAGGCCCCTGTCCGCTCGAAAGGAGGCATGCGACCCCGCCTGGGCTAACGGGGGAGACGGGCCGGGGTAACCCGCCGCAACTCGAGAATGCACCGCCGCAAGTCGAGAACACCCCCGTGAGGCCACGCCCATAGAGGGAGGAGGCGCTTTTTCCCTTGCAGGGCATGGGAGAGCATGCCCCGGCACCTGTTCCGGCTCCGAACGGGGCTTGACTCCTTGCGGGCGACTCCAGGTGTCCCCCGAGATCCCCGGGGCCAACCTGCCAAGAAAGCGGGGCTTCCCCGCCACACCGCGAGGGCGTCCCCCGGGCCCCCCTCCTTGCGAGACGGGGCCCTTGGGATCTGCAGCGACTCGAGAGCCATCCTGCCTTCTCTCTGGCGCTGCAACGGAAGGCTGGACTCCCTCTAGGCGCCCCCAGAGGTTCCCTGGGATACCCGTGTCCACAGGCGAGCGGAACCCTGAAGTCTCCAGAGGCCGCTCGCGAGGGGCCCCCCCGTCGCCGTCGGCCCCTCCTCTCGAAAGGGGGGTCCAATCCCCTTCCTGAATGCCATCGCAATCCCTACATTCCCTCGCACCTCCAGAGCGGGACTCTCGCCTCTTCTCTGAGGTTCGAGAAGAGGCCCCAAGGGGGCCAGTTCCGGCCGCCAAGACCGAAAGGTCCCCGTGGAACCCCCATCGGCAACTTAGACCCATTTCCCTGGACTGAGGCTAGGGGTAAGCCCGCAGCCAGCCCCTGGCGATGACTAAGGAGGCCCCTGGACTTTCTGATTGGCAACAAGAGAAGGCTCCCCGATGCGCCCGCCCCCCCGATTTCAGATAGGCCAACCCCCCGCGTCCGCTCTGTCCCCGCAGCGGAAAAGGCACGACCTTCGCCCCTGCATTCGAGGGGAAGCCCGATTGCCCTTGGCATTTACTTGGATGAGAAAGGCAGTTCCCCCTCGACTCCCTGGAGCTCACAACCCCACAGGTTGCCAGTTATAAACCTGTCCCCCTCCCCCCCATCCTGGGACCCCCCTAGGACCTAGCTCCCATGCCTGATGCGGACCCAGGAGCTGCAGGCGCCTCCAGGCGAATCTCCCTAGGGATGGCTCGGGCCCCTGTCCACATTTCGACCGAAGGTAGGCATGGCCGACCAACCGCTGTCTAACGGGTGAGAACGGGCCAGGGTTAACAGCCGCAAACTCTGATAATGCACCGGCCTGCAAAGTCCGAGAACACCCCCGAGAGGCCACGCCCATAGAGGGAGGAGGCGCTTTTCCCCTTGCAGGGCAAATGGAGCGCATGCCCCCCGGCCAACCTGTTACGGCTCCGAACGGGGCTTTGACTCATTGCGGGCGACTCCAGGTGTCCCCCGAGTTCCTCCCCCCCGGGCCCACCTGCCTAGAAAGCGGGGCTTCCCGCCACACTGACGAGGGGCGGTTCCCTGGGCCCCCGTCCTTGCGAGGGACGGGGCCTTGGGGATCTGCAGCAACTCGAGAGCCGTCCTGCCTTTCCTCTGGCGCTTGCAACGGAGGCTGGGACTCCCTCTAGCCGGCCCCCATGAGGTTCCCTGGGATACCCGTGTCAACAGGCGAGCGGAACCCTGAGTTTCCAGAGGCCGCTCGCTGAGGGCCTCCCGCGTCGCCGTCGGCCCCTCCTCTCGAAAAAGGGGGGTCCAATCCCCTACCTGGAATGCCATCGCAATCCCTACATTTCCCTCGCACCTTCCAGAGAGCGGACCTCTCGCCTCTCCTGAGGTTCGAGAAGATGCCCCTAAGGGGCCAGTTCCGGCCGCAAGACCAAAGGTCCCCCGAGGAACCCGCCAATCGGCTAGCGAGTCCTTTTTCCCTGGACGTGAGGCTAGGGGAAGCCCAGAAGCCCCTGTCATGTCAAAGGAGGCCTGTACTTTCACAGAAGCAAACAAGAGATGCTCCCCCGAGGCGCCCACGGCCCCCGATTCAGGGAGGCCACCCCCGGCTTCCCCCTGCGCCGCGCGGAAAAGCACGGACCTCTCGCCCCTGCAATTCGAGGGGAAGCACGATTGCCCTAGGCTGTGTCAGGAGAGAAAGGCTGAGTCCCCTCGAACTCCCTGGAGGCCAACCCCCAACCCCCACAGGTGCCAGTTTAAAACCTGTACCCTCCCCCCCCTCCGGGGACCCCCGAGGGTCCCCTAGCTTCCATGCCTGAACGCGGAACCCAGAGCGCTGCATGCGCCTCTTGGCGAATTCCCGTGGCTTGCTTCGGCTCCCTATCCGCTCGAAAGGAGGCCTGGCAATCCGCGCTGGGCTAACTGGGCAGGAGGGTCCGGGGTACTCCGCCGCAAACCGAGAATGCACCGCCGCATGTCGGAGAACACCCCCGTGAGGCCGACCGCCCAATAGAAGGGAGGAGGCCGCTTTTCCCTTGCAGGGCATGGATAATTTCATGCCCCAGCACCTGTTCCGGCTCTGAAAGTGCTTCACTCCTTGCGGCGACTCCAGGTGTCCCCCGAGATATCCGGGCCCACATACCAAGAAAGCGGGGCTTACCCGCAACACCGCGAAGGGCGTCCCCCGGGCCCCCCTCCTTGCGAGGACGGGGCCCTTGGGATCTCGCAGCGAGCGGTGAGAGCCGTCCTGCCTTCTCTCTGGCGCTGCAACGGAGGCTGGACTTCCTCCTAGGCGCCCCCAGAGGATCCTGGGTTACCCGTGTCCACAGGCGAGCTGGGGAAACCCTGAGTATCCAGAGGGCCGCTCGCGAGGGGCCCCCGCGCCGTCGGCCCTCTCTCGAAAGGGGGGTCCCAAACACTTCCTGAATGGCATCGCAATCCCTACATTCCTCGCACCTCCAGAGCGGGACTCTCGCCTCTCCTGAGGTTGAGAAGGGAAGCAGGCCCCAAGGGGCCAATTCCGGCCGCAAGACCAAGGTCCCGAGGAACCCCCATCGGCAGAGCGAGTCCAGTTCTACTACTGGACGTGAGGCGGAGGGGAAGCCAGCAGCCCCTGGCGATGTCAAAGGAGGCCTGGACTTCTCAGAGGCAACAGAGAGGCTCCCCGTGGCGCCACGCCCCCGATTCAGAGAGGACCACCCCCGCTTCCCACTGCGCCAGCGCGGCGAAACGCACGACCTTCGCCCCTGCATTCGAGGGGAAGCCCGAATTGCCCTTGGCTGTGTACCCCCCGACACCGGAGAGTAAGGCTGTGTCCCCTCGGATCCATGGAGGCCACCCCCAAGGTGCCCAGTTATACCTGTCCCCTCCACACCTCGGGGGACCCCCGAGGGTCCTAGCTCTCCATGCCTGACGCGGACCCAGGGCGCTGCTTGCAGCTGCTAATGGGGACTCACCGGTCTGCTCTGAGGCCTAGTCGCTCGAATTGGAGGCCATGGGCCGACCTCGCGGGGAAATGGGGGAGACGGGACGGCGGGTACCGCAAAAACACGGAGAATGCCCGCTGCAAGGTTTCGAGAACACCGCGGTGAGGCGTAGCCATAGATGGGAGGAGGCGTTTTCCCCCTCTGCAGGGCATGGAACGCATGGCCTGAGCTCTGTTTGGCTCTAATCGGGGCGAGATTCCTTGGGGCGGACTAGGTGCTCTCGACGGATCCGCCGGGCCAACCTGCAAGAAATGCGGGGCTCTCGGCGAGAGCAAGGGGGATTACGGGCCCTTTGCGAGACGGGGCCCTTGGGATCTGCAGCGACGCGAGAGCCGTCCTGCCTTCTCTCTGGCGCTGCAACGGAGGCTGGACTCCCTCTAGGCGCCCCCAGAGGTTCCCTGGGATACCCGTGTCCACAGGCGAGCGGAACCCTGAGTCTCTCCAGAGGCCGCTCGCGAGGGGCCCCCCGTCGCCGTCGGCCCCTCCTCTCGAAAGGGGGGTCCAATCCCCTTCCTGAATGCCATCGCAATCCCTACATTCCCTCGCACCTCCAGAGCGGGACTCTCGCCTCTCCTGAGGTTCGAGAAGAGGCCCCAAGGGGCCAGTTCCGGCCGCAAGACCAAAGGTCCCCGAGGAACCCCCATCGGCAAGCGAGTCCAGTTCCCTGGACGTGAGGCGAGGGGAAGCCCAGCAGCCCCCTGGCGATGTCAAAGGAGGCCTGGACTTCTCAGAGGCAACAAGAGAGGCTCCCCGAGCGCCACGCCCCCGATTCAGAGAGGCCACCCCCGCTTCCCCCTGCGCCGCGCGGAAAAGCACGACCTTCGCCCCTGCATTCGAGGGGAAGCCCGATTGCCCTTGGCTGTGACCGGAGAGAAAGGCTGAGTCCCCTCGACTCCCTGGAGGCCACCCCACAGGTGCCAGTTATACCTGTCCCCTCCCCCCCCTCCGGGGACCCCCGAGGGTCCTAGCTCCATGCCTGACGCGGACCCAGGGCGCTGCAGCGCCTCCTGGCGAATCCCGAGGCTGCTCGGGCCCCCTGTCCGCTCGAAAGGAGGCATGGCGACCCCGCTGGGCTAACGGGGGAGACGGGCCGGGGTACCCGCCGCAACTCGAGAATGCACCGCCGCAAGTCGAGAACACCCCCCCGTGAGCCACGCCCATAGAGGGAGGAGGCGCTTTTTTCCCTTGCAGGGCATGGAGAGCATGCCCCGGCACCTGTTCCGGCTCCCGAACGGGGCTTGACTCCTTGCGGGCGACTCCAGGTGTCCCCCGAGATCCCCGGGCCAACCTGCCAAGAAAGCGGGGCTTCCCGCCACACCGCGAGGGCGTCCCCCCAGGCCCCCCCTCCTTGCGAGACGGGGCCCTTGGGATCTGCAGCGACGCGAGAGCCGTCCTGCCTTCTCTCTGGCGCTGCAACGGAGGCTGGACTCCCTCTAGGCGCCCCCAGAGGTTCCCTGGGATACCCGTGTCCACAGGCGAGCGGAACCCTGAGTCTCCAGAGGCCGCTCGCGAGGGGCCCCCCGTCGCCGTCGGCCCCTCCTCTCGAAAGGGGGGTCCAATCCCCTTCCTGAATGCCATCGCAATCCCTACATTCCCTCGCACCTCCAGAGCGGGACTCTCGCCTCTCCTGAGGTTCGAGAAGAGGCCCCAAGGGGCCAGTTCCGGCCGCAAGACCAAAGGTCCCCGAGGAACCCCCATCGGCAAGCGAGTCCAGTTCCCTGGACGTGAGGCGAGGGGAAGCCCAGCAGCAGCCCCTGGCGATGTCAAAGGAGGCCTGGACTTCTCAGAGGCAACAAGAGAGGCTCCCCGAGGCGCCACGCCCCCGATTCAGAGAGGCCACCCCCGCTTCCCCCTGCGCCGCGCGGAAAAGCACGACCTTCGCCCCTGCATTCGAGGGGAAGCCCGATTGCCCTTGGCTGTGACCGGAGAGAAAGGCTGAGTCCCCTCGACTCCCTGGAGGCCACCCCACAGGTGCCAGTTATACCTGTCCCCTCCCCCCCCCCGGGGACCCCCGAGGGTCCTAGCTCCATGCCTGACGCGGACCCAGGGCGCTGCAGCGCCTCCTGGCGAATCCCGAGGCTGCTCGGGCCCCTGTCCGCTCGAAAGGAGGCATGGCGACCCCGCTGGGCTAACGGGGGAGACGGGCCGGGGTACCCGCCGCAACTCGAGAATGCACCGCCGCAAGTCGAGAACACCCCCGTGAGGCCACGCCCATAGAGGGAGGAGGCGCTTTTCCCTTGCAGGGCATGGAGAGCATGCCCCGGCACCTGTTCCGGCTCCGAACGGGGCTTGACTCCTTGCGGGCGACTCCAGGTGTCCCCCGAGATCCCCGGGCCAACCTGCCAAGAAAGCGGGGCTTCCCGCCACACCGCGAGGGGGCGTCCCCCGGGCCCCCCCCTCCTTGCGAGACGGGGCCCTTGGGATCTGCAGCGACGCGAGAGCCGTCCTGCCTTCTCTCTGGCGCTGCAACGGAGGCTGGACTCCCTCTAGGCGCCCCCAGAGGTTCCCTGGGATACCCGTGTCCACAGGCGAGCGGAACCCTGAGTCTCCAGAGGCCGCTCGCGAGGGGCCCCCCCGTCGCCGTCGGCCCCTCCTCTCGAAAGGGGGGGGTCCAATCCCCTTCCTGAATGCCATCGCAATCCCTACATTCCCTCGCACCTCCAGAGCGGGACTCTCGCCTCTCCTGAGGTTCGAGAAGAGGCCCCAAGGGGCCAGTTCCGGCCGCAAGACCAAAGGTCCCCGAGGAACCCCCATCGGCAAGCGAGTCCATGTTTCCCTGGACGTGAGGCGAGGAAGCCAGCAGCCCACCTGGCGATGTCAAAGGAGGCCTGGACTTCTCAAAAGGCAACAGAGTTCAATAAGGGAGAGGCTCCCCGAGGCGCCAAGCCCCCGACTTCAGAGAGGACCACCCCCAGCGTCCCCCTGACGCACGCGAAAAAGCAAAACGACCTTGCTCGCCCCTTCTGCATTCGAGGGAAGATCAATTCCCGATTAGCCCCTTTGCTACGACCGACGGAAGAGAAAGGCTGAATGCTCCAGCCCTCGACTCCTTTCCCTGGAGCGCCACCCCTCAGGTGCCAAGTTATAACGGCTCAGTCCCCTCCCCACCGTGTAATTCCCGCGTACGACCCCCAGGGTCCCTACACTCCATGCCTGAGACCGGCGGAACGCCAGGGCTGCATGCATACAGCTGCCGTCATGCGAAATCCGTAGGCTGCTCGGAGAGACATGAGACATCAACCATGCCCGCTGTCGCAACAGTCTCGAAAAGGAGGCATAGGCTACCCCGCTCGGGCTAACGGGGGGGAGACCGGGCCCGGGGTACCCCCGCAACTCGAGAATGCACCGCCACTCGCAAGTCGAGAACACGCTGGTTCCATACAGGCGAGCGAAACCCTGGAGTCATCCAGAGGCCGCTCGCGAGGGGCCCCCCGTCGCCGTCGGCCCCTCCTCTCGAAAGGGGGGGTCCAATCCCCTTCCTGAATGCCATCGCAATCCCTACATTCCCTCGCACCCCTCCAGAGCGGGACTCTCGCCTCTCCTGAGGTTCGAGAAGAGGCCCCAAGGGGCCAGTTTCCGGCCGCAAGACCAAAGGTCCCCGAGAAGGAGGAACCCCATCGGCAAGCGAGTCCAGTTTCCTGGACGTGAGAGGCGAAGCCCAGAAGCCCAGCAGCCCCTGGCGATTGTCAAAGGAGGCCTGACCTTCTCAAGAGGCAAACAAAGAAGACGGCTCCCCGAGGCGCCACACCCCCCGATTCAGAGAGGCCACCCCCGCTCTTCCCCCCCCTGCGCCGCGCGGGAAAAAGCACGACCTTCGCCCCTGCATTCCGCGTCGAGGGGAAGCCCGATTGCCCTTGGCTGTGACCCGAGAGAGAAAGGCTGAGTCCCCTCGACTCCCTGGAGGCCACCCACCCCACAGGTGCCAGTTATACCTGTGCCCCCGTACCCCCCCCCCTCGCGGGGACCCCCGAGGGTCCTAGCTCCATGCCTGACTGCGGGACCCAGGGGCGCTGCAGCGCCTCCTGGCGAATCCCGATGGGCTGCTTCGGGGCCCCTGTTGTCCGCTCTCGAAAGGAGGACGCATGGCGCACCCCCAGCGCTGGGCTAAACGGGAGGACCGGGCCGGTTGTAGTACCTACGCACGGCAACTCGAGAATTGGCACCGCCGCAAGTCGAGAACGCCCTCCCCCGTGAGGCCACGCCCATCATAGAGTGGAGGAGGGCGCTTTTTTCCCTTGCAGGGCATGGAGAGCATGCCCCGGCACCTGTTCCGGCGGCTTTCCGAACGGGGCTTGACTCCCTTGCGGGCGACTCCAGTGCTCACCCCGAGATCCCCGGGGCCAACCTGCCAAGAAAGCGGGGCTTCCCCCAGCCACAAAAACCGCCTATCCAGCGAGGGCGTCCCCCCGGGCCCCCCTCTCTTGCGAGACGGGGCCCTTGGGGAATCTGTCGCAGCGACGCGAGAGGACCGTTCCTGCCTTCTCTCTGGCGCTGCAACGGAGGCTGGACTCCCTCTATAGGCGCGCACCCCAGAGGTTCCCTGGGATACCCGTGTCCACACAAGGCGAGCGGAACCCATGAGTCCTCCAGAGGCCGCTCGCGAGGGGCCCCCCGTCGGCCCCGTCCCTACCCTCCCACCTGACTCTCCTATCAAGGGGGGGTCCAATATCCCCTTCCTGAATGCCATCGCAAATCCGCCTACATTCTCCGCTCGCACCTCCAGAGACGGGACTCTCGCCTCTCCTGAGGTTCGAGAAGAGGCCCCAAGGGGCCAGTTCCGGCCGCAAGATCCAAAGGTCCCCCGAGGCACCCCCATCGGCAAGCGAGTCCCGCTGTTCATTCTGGACGTGAGGCGCAGGGGAAGGAAGCCCAGCAGCCCCTGGCGATGTCAAAAGGAGGCCTGGACTTCCTCAGAGGCGCAACAAGAGAGGCTACCCGAGGCGTCCCTCCCACGCCCGCTAACGTTTCCCCGATTTCAGAGAGGCCACTCCCCCGCTTCCCCCTACGGAGCTGAGCGCGTGCGGAAAAAAGCACGACCTTACTTCGCCCCTGCAAATTCGAGGGGGAAGCCCGATTGCCCTTGGCTGTGTGACCGGAAGAGAGAAAGGCTGAGTCCCCTCGACTCGAGCTCCGCTGAGGCCCACCCCACAGGTGCCAGTTATAACCTGTCCCCAATCCCCCCCTCCGGGGACCCCCCCGAGGGTCCTAGCTCCATGCCTGACACGCGGACCCCAGGGCGCTGCAGCCGCCTCCTGGCGGAAATCCCGAGGCTGCTTCGGCCCCTGTCCGCTCGAAAGGAGGCATGGCGAACCCCCGCTGGGCTAACGGCGGGAGACGGGCCGGGGTAACCCCGCCAGCAACTCGAGAATGCCACCGCCGCAAGTCATGAGAACACCCCCCGTAAAGGCCACGCCCCATAGAGGGAGGAGGCCCCGCTTTTCCCTTGCAGGGCATGGAGAGCATGGCCCCGGAACGCACCTGTTGACGTGGCACGCCCGATAAAGACGGGGGGCTTCGACTTCCTTTTTCGCTTATAGACAGGGACTTCCAGAGCATCAGCCACCCCCAGAGATCCTCCCGAAAGGAGACTTGCCAACCTTGGCCAAGACAAGCACGGAGCTTGTCCCCGCTACAAACCAGAAAACTGAGGTGACGAACCCCCCGCGTCCCAGCAGCCGTGCCCCCCCTCCTCGGCGAGACAAGGGGGGCGTCCCCCTTGCCCCCCTCCTTTGCGAGGCGACATGGGGCAGGGCCTTGGGACCTTCTGCTTGGCGACGCCGCGCGCGACATCGGAGCCGTCCTGCTCTTCTTTCTCTCTGCTGGCGCTTGCAACGGAAGAGGCTGGACTCCCTCTCAGGCGCCCCCAGAGGGTTCCCTGGGAATACCGCGTCTGTCCACAGGCGAGCCGAGCGCGGAACCCTGAGTCTCAGCAGAGGCCGCTCGCGCGCGAGGGCACCCCCCCGTCCGCCGTCGGGCCCTCCTCTCGAAAGGTGAAAGGGGGGTCCAATCCCCCCTTCCTGAATGCCATCGCAATCCCCTACATTCCACGCGCAACACCTCCAGAGCGGGACTCTCGCCTCTCCTGAGGTTCCCGAGAAGAGGCCCCAAGGGGCCAAGTTCCGACACCGCCAGCAAGACCCAAAGGTCCGCCGAAGGAACCCCGACCCCCATCGGCAAGCCGAGTCCAGTTCCCTGGACCGGAGAGGCCTGCGAGGGAAAGCCCAGCAGCCCCTGGCGATGTCAAAGGAGGCCTGGACTTCTCAGAGGCAACAAGAAGAGCTCCCCCGAGGCGCCACGCCCCCCACGATTTCCAGCGAGCCAACCACCCCCCGCTTTCCCCCTGCGCCCCGCGCGGAAAAAGCACGACCTTTCGCCTCCCCCTGCATTTCGAGGGGGAAAGACCCGATTTGCCCTTGGCTGTGACCGACCGTAAGAGAAAGGCTGAGTCCCCCCCCCCTCCTCGACACTCCCTTGGAGGCCACCCACAGGTGCCAGTTATACCTGTCCCCTCCCCCCCTCCTCCGGGGACCCCCGAGGGTCCTAAGCTCCATGCCTGAACGCGGACCCAGGGTCGCTGCAGCGCGCCTCCCTGGCGAAATCCCGAGGAGCTGCTGCTCCCCGGTCCCCGCTCGAAAGAAGACTGTGCCCGGTCGCTACATCGAAAGGAGGCATGGCGACCCCCGCTGGGTGCTAACGGGGGAGAACGGCCACGCCATCGGTGGTACCCGCCGCAACTCGAGAAATATGCCACCGCCGCAAGTTCTTTAGAGAACACACCCCGTGAGGCCCACGCCCATAGAGAGGGAGGAGGGCGCTTTTTTTCCCTTGCAAGGGCATGGAGAGCATGCCCCCGGCAGAGACCACCTGTTCCCCCCGGGCTCCGAACGGGGCTTGACTCCTTGCGGGCGAGCAGCGACTCCAGGTGTCCCCGAGATCCCCCCGGGCCAAACCTGCCTGCCAAGAAAGCGGGGCCTTCCCCTCCCACACAGCAAAATCATGAAATTAAAAGAGCGACGAGAGGGTCTGGGTGCCTCCCTCCCACCTGCGGAGACCGACTCCATCTATAGGACCACCTTTGCGAGAACGGGGCCCCATGGAGTGGAAATCTGCAGGGCGAGAGCTGAATATCGAGAGCCATGTCCAACTCCTGCCCTATCAACCTGCATGAAACCGACTTCTCTCCTGGCTTGCTGCAGCACCATACTTGGAGGGGCTGGGACCTCCTCTAGGTCGCCCCCAGAGGTTTCGGGTCGATGGGATAAACCCGTGTCCACAGGCGCGAGCCGGAGCTGACCCACAGAGTCTCCAGAGTGTCCGGCTGGCGTCTCGCGAGGGGCCCAGTCCCCCGGTCGCCGTCGGGCCCTCCTCCTCTCGAAAGGGGGGTCCAATCCCTTCCCCTGAATTGCTTGCCATCGCAATCCCCTACATTCCCCTCGCACCTCCACAGAGCGGGACTCTCGCCTCTCCTGAGGTTCAGAGAAGAGGCCCCAAGGGGCCAGTTCCTTTATGGCCGCAAAAGACCAAAGGTCCCCGAGGAACCCCCCATCGGCAAGCGAGCTGTCCAGTTCCCTGGACGTGAAGGCGAGGGGAAGCCCCTAGCAGCCCCTGGCGATGTGTCAAAGGAGGCCTGGACTTCTCAAGAGGCAAACAAGAGAGGCTCCCCGAGGCGCCACGCACACGCCCCCGATTTCAGAGAGGCCACCCCCCCCGCTTCCCCCTGCCCCGCGGGAAAAAGCAACGACCTTCGCCCCTGCATTCGAGGGGAGAAGCCCGATTGCCCTTGGCGTGCGACCGAGAGAAGAAAGGCCCCGTGAGTCCCCTCGACTCCCTGGAGGCCACCCCACAGGTGCCAGTTATACCCATAACCTGTCCCCCACTCCCCCCTCTAGGGTACCTAGGACCCCTGACCGGGTCCTGGCGCTTCAGATGCCATTGACTCCCGGACCCCCGAGGCTGCTGCTCTAGCCCCATTGCCTTGACGCGGACCCAGGGTCTCTTGCAGCGCCTCCTGGCGCTAATCCGGGGCATGCTCGGGCCCCTGTCCACGCTCGAAAGGGTAGGCATGGCGACCCCGCTAGGGGCTAACGGGGGAGACGGCCGGGGTACCCGCCGCAACTCGAGAATGCACACGCGCCGCAAGTCTTGGAGAACAACACCCCCGTGAGGAGGCCACGCCCATATAAGAGGGAGGAGGCGCTTTTCCCTTGCAGGGCATGGAGAGCATGCCCCGGCACCTGTTCCGGCTACCGAACACGTTCGAACGGGGCTTGACTCCTTGCGGGCGACTCCAGGTGTCCCCCAGATGATCCCCGGGCCGAACCTGCCAAGAAAGTGCGGGGCTTCTTCCGCCACACACGCAGCTTTACCCGCGAGGGCGTCCCCCCGGGCCCCCCTCCTCCTTGACGAGACGGGGCCCTCTGTGGGATCCTGCAGCGACGCGAGAGGCCGTCCTGCCTTCTCTCTCTGGCGCTGCAACGGAGGCTGGACTCCCTCTAGGCGCCCCCAGAGGTTCCCTGGGATACCCGTGTCCACAGGCGAGCGGAACCCTGAGTCTCCAGAGGCCGCTCGCGAGGGGCCCCCCCCACCCACGGACGCCGTCGGCCCCCTCCTCCTCTCGAAAAGGGGGGTCCAATCCCCCTTCCGGAATGCCATCGCAATCCCTACATTCCCTCGCACCTCCAGAGCGGGAGACTCTCGCCTCTCCTGAGGTTCGAGAAGAGGCCCCCCAAGGGGCCTCAGTTCCGGCCGCAAGACCCAAAGGTCCCCCGAGGAACCCCCATCGGCAAGCGAGTCCAGTTCCCCTGGACGTGAGGCGAGGGGAAACCCAGCAGCCCCTGGCGATGTCAAAGGAGGCCTGGACTTCTCAGAGGCAACAAGAGAGAGCTCCCCCGAGGCGCCACGCCCCTCGAGTTCAAGAGATGAGGGCCACCCCCCCGCTTCCCCTCGCTTTAACTGCCGCCAGCGCGGAAAAGCACGACCTTCGCGCTCCCTGCATTCGAGGGGAAAGCCCGATTGCCCTTGGCTGTGACCGGAGAGAAAAGGCTGAGTCCCCTCGACTCCCTGGAGGCCACCCCACAGGTGCCAGTGTATACCTGTCCCCTCCCCCCCTCCGGGGGACCCCCGAGAGGTCCCTAGCTCCATGCCTGACGCGGACCCAGGGCGCTGCAGCGCCTCCCTCGCGGCTCCTGGCGAATCTACGAGGCTGCTCGATGCCCCTGTCCGCTCGAAAGGAGGGCATGGCGACCCCCCGCTGGGCTAACGGGGGAGACGGGCCGGGGTACCCGCCGCAATAACTCGAGAATGCACCGCCGCAAGTCGAGAACACCCCCGTGAGGGCCACGCCCCATAGAGGGAGGAGGCGCTTTTTTTCCTTGCAGGGCATGGAGAGCATGCCCCGGCACCTGTTCCGGCTCCGAACGGGGCTTGACTCCTTGCGGAGCGATCCAGGTGTCCCCCGAGAATCCCCGGGCCAAATCTGCCAAGAATAAGCGTGGGCTTCCCGCCACCACCGCGCGAGGGCGTCCCCCGGGCCCCCCTCCTTGCGAGACGGGGCCCTTGGGATCTGCAGCGACCGAGAGCCGTCCTGCCCTTCTCTCTGGCGCTGCAACGGAGGCTGGACTCCACTCTAGGCGCCCCCAGAAGGGTTCCCTGGGATACCCGTGTCCACAGGCGAGCGGAACCCTGGCAGTCTCCAGAGGCCGCCGCTCGCGAGGGGCCCCCCCGTCCGCCGTCGGCCCGTCCTCCTCTCGAAAGGGGGGTCCAATCCCCTTCCTGAATGGCCATCGCAATCCCTACATTCCCTCGCACCTCTCAGAGCGGGGACTCTCGCCTCTCCTGAGGTTCGAGAAGAGAGGGCCCAAGGGGCCAGTTTCCGGCCGCAAGACTCAAAGGTCCCGAGGAACCCCCATCGGCAAGCAGAGTCCATTCCCTGGACGTAGAGGCGAGGGGAAGCCCAGCAGCCCCTGGCGGATGTCGCACGCAAGGGAGCCTGGACTTCTTCAGATGCAACAAGACGAGGCTTCCCCGAGGCGCCACGCTCCCCGATTCAGAGAGGCCTCCCCTGCTTCCCCCTGTCGCCCGCGCGCGAGAAAAAATAACGAGGAGGAAAGATCCTTAGAAAAAAAAACAAAAAAAGAAAGCACACCTTGCATTCGAGGGAAAGCCCTATTGGCCCTTGGACTGTGACCGAGAGAAAAGGCTGAGTCCCCTCGGACTCCCTGGAGGCCACCCCACATAGGTGCCAGTTCATACCTGTCCCCTCCCCCCCCCTCCGGGGACCCCCGAGAGTCCTAGCTCCATGCCTGACGCGGACCCGAGGCGCTGCAGCGCTCTCCTGGCGAATCCCGAGGCTGCTCAGGGCCCCTGTCCGACTCGAAAGGAGGCATGGCGACCCCGCTGTGGGCTAACGGGGGAGACGGGCCGGGGTTCACGCCGCAAACTCGAGAATGCATACCGCCTGCAAGTCGAGAACACCCCCGTGAGGCCAAGCCCATAGAGGGAGGAGGCGCTTTTCCCCTTGCAGGGCATGGAGAGCATGCCCCGGCACCGTTCCGGCTCCGAACGGGGCTCGCTTTGACTCCTTGCGGGCGACTCCAGGTGTCCCCCGAGATCCCCCGGGCCAACCTGCCAAGAAAATAGCGGGGGCTTCCCGCCACCACCGCGTGAGGGCGCGTCCCGGGGCCCCCCGTCCTTGCGAGATACGGGGCCCTTGGGATCTGCAGCGACTCGAGAGCCGTCCCCTGCTTTCTCTTGGCGCTGCAAACGGAGGCTGGACTCCCACATCTAGGCGCCCCCAGAGGTTCCCTGGGATACCCGTGTCCACAGCTGCGAGCGGAACCCTGAAGTCTCCAGAGGCCTGCTCGCGAGGGGCCCCCCGTCGCCGTCGGCCCCCTTCCTCTCGAAAGGGGGGGTCCAATCCCCTTCCTGAATATGTGCCATCGCAATCCACTACAATTCACCTCGCACCTCCAGAGCGGGGACTCTCGCCTCTCCTGACAGGGTTCGAGAAGGAGGCCCCAAGGAGGCCAAATTACCTATGGGCCGCCGAATTATGTCCCACCAAGTCCGCCGGAGTGATACCCCATCGGCAAGCGAGTTCCAGTTCCCTGTACGTGAGGCGGAGGGGAAGCCTGCATCAGCCCTGCGAGGTCAAAAGGAGTAACGTGACTTTCTCAGCAAGCAACAGATAGAGCTCCCGAGGCGCCAGACCCCCTTTTCAGAGTAGGCCAACCCCCGCTTTCGTATTCCACCGTCGACCAGCGCTTGGGCAAATAGGAACGTACCGTAGCGCTCCCGCTGCATTAGAGAGGAAAGTCCCCGATTTGCTCCTTGGCCTGCGACCGGAATCCGTAGAGAAGCATGGCTATATACCTCCAAGTACTCTTCGCCTCAGGGATGGCGCTCACGCTCACAGGTGCCGCAAGTTTATGATCTGCTGTCAGCCCTCCCTCCCCCCCTCTCGGGGACCCCCAGTGTTGCCCTAGCTCCATGGCCTGGACCGACTAGGCAACACCAGGCGGCTGGCCAGCGCCTCACTGGCGAATATCCCGTAGCGCTGGCTCGTGCCACCTGTCATCGACTCGCGAAGAGGGATGGACCTCTTTCGGGCACAACTTCCGCTTGCAAAAAAGGATCGCATGGTGCTATGCGGGAGATGGCAAGGACAGTTAAACGCCCGTTCTGACCTTGCATTTTCTGTCGTGTGATTATTTTTTTGCAAACCGTTCCGCAATGTTCAGATGTATGGAAGACAACCCTCCTGTGGATGGACCTCATTGTTTTTCCCAAGTTATGTAGAGGTTAGTAGAGTGGTTCATTGCTTGTTTTCCCTTGCTGGTGCGCAGTTGGTTGTTAGACATTTTGTGCTCCCTCTCGGTCAAAGCCTGTCTTTGTCCCACCCGTGGCGCCTCAATTTTTACGGGGATCGTTGCTTAACCTTTTTTGCCTTCGTTCGTAGCACTTCTAGTGATTGTCTCTCCTTCGATTGATGTCCCTCAGTTAGCCGAATCGGGCTTCTATGGTAAATGTCGGTTTTGTGATGTCTTCCTCCGCCCTTCAGACTCACCGCGGGAGTGCAGATACCCGCCGAGTCCCACTCCATGCCGAGACGGGGCTCCTTATTGAGTAATAGGCTAAGCTGACTCCATGGGGGTGGTGGATATTGTGAGAGCAGTCCTTAGCGCTTCTACTAACTGTCGATCGTGCTAAACGGAGGGCTGGAACTGTCCTTCTAGATCTTGCAAACCCTTGAGAGTATCCTTAACTGTATAACAAAAGCCGGTGCTTCCATCAGGCGTGCTGAAACCATGAGTCTCTCCAGAATGCACCGCTAGCTGCGAATGGGACCCGCAGCAGTCGAACGGGTTGCGGCCCCTCCCTCTCGAAAGGGGGGTCCAATCCCCTTCCCGAATGCCATCGCAATCCCTACATCCCTACGCACCTCCAGAGCAGAGACTCTTTCGCCTCTCCTGAGGTTCGAGAAGAGGCCCCAAGGTCCAGTTCGCGGCCGCCAAGACCAATGGTCCGCCCGAGAACCCCCTCGCGGTGGAGCAAGCGATTCCAATTTTCTGGAGCAATGGCGAGGGAGCGCGTGCCCACCAGCCACTGGCGATGTCAAAGGAGGCGCGCGGGTCTTCCCAAGAGGCAACAAGAGAGGCTCCCCGAGGCGCCACGCCCCCGATTCAGAGAGGCCACCCCCCGCTTCCCCCTGCGCCGCGCGGAAAAGCACGACCTTCGCCCCTGCATTCGAGGGGAAGCCCGATTGCCCTTGGCTGTGACCGGAGAGAAAAGGCTGAGTCCCCTCGACTCCCTGGAGGCCACCCCACAGGTGCCAGTTATACCTGTCCCCTCCCCCCCTCCGGGGACCCCCGAGGGTCCTAGCTCCATGCCTGACACGGACCCAGGGCGCTGCAGCGCCTCCTGGCGAATCCCGAGGCTGCTCGGGCCCCTGTCCGCTCGAAAGGAGGCATGGCGACCCCGCTGGGCTAACGGGGGAGACGGGCCGGGGTACCCGCCGCAACTCGAGAATGCACCGCCGCAAGTCGAGAACACCCCCGTGAGGCCACGCCCATAGAGGGAGGAGGCGCTTTTTTTTCCCTTGCAGGGCATGGAGAGCATGCCCCGGCACCTGTTCCGGCGGCTCCGAACGGGGCTTGACTCCTTGCGGGCGACTCCAGGTGTCCCCCGAGATCCCCGGGCCAACCTGCCAAGAAAGCGGGGCTTCCCGCCACACCACCGCGAGGGCGTCCCCCCGGGCCCCCTCCTTGCGAGACGGGGCCCTTGGGATCTGCAGCGACGCGAGAGCCGTCCTGCCTTCTCTCTGGCGCTGCAACGGAGGCTGGACTCCCTCTAGGCGCCCCCAGAGGTTCCCTGGGATACCCGTGTCCACAGGCGAGCGGAACCCTGAGTCTCCAGAGGCCGCTCGCGAGGGGCCCCCCGTCGCCGTCGGCCCCTCCTCTCGAAAGGGGGGTCCAATCCCCTTCCTGAATGCCATCGCAATCCCTACATTCCCTCGCACCTCCAGAGCGGGACTCTCGCCTCTCCTGAGGTTCGAGAAGAGGCCCCAAGGGCCAGTTTCCGGCCGCAAGACCCAAAGGTCCCCGAGGAACCCCCATCGGCAAGCGAGTCCAGTTCCCTGGACGTGAGGCGAGGGGAAGCCCAGCAGCCCCTGGCGATGTCAAAGGAGGCCTGGACTTCTCAGAGGCAACAAGAGAGGCTCCCCGAGGCGCCACGCCCCCGATTCAGAGAGGCCACCCCCGCTTCCCCCTGCGCCGCGCGCGAAAAAGCACGACCTTCGCCCCTGCATTCGAGGGGAAGCCCGATTGCCCTTGGCTGTGACCGGAGAGAAAGGCTGAGTCCCCTCGACTCCCTGGAGGCCACCCCACAGGTGCCAGTTATACCTGTCCCCTCCCCCCCTCCGGGGGACCCCCGAGGGTCCTAGCTCCATGCCTGACGCGGACCCAGGGCGCTGCAGCGCCTCCTGGCGAATCCCGAGGCTGCTCGGGCCCCTGTCCGCTCGAAAGGAGGCATGGCGACCCCGCTGGGCTAACGGGGGAGACGGGCCGGGGTACCCGCCGCAACTCGAGAATGCACCGCCGCAAGTCGAGAACACCCCGTGAGGCCACGCCCATAGAGGGAGGAGGCGCTTTTTTTTTTGCAGGGCATGGAGAGCATGCCCCGGCACCTGTTCCGGCTCCGAACGGGGCTTGACTCCTTGCGGGCGACTCCAGGTGTCCCCCGAGATCCCCGGGCCAACCTGCCAAGAAAGCGGGGCTTCCCGCCACACCGCGAGGGCGTCCCCCCGGGCCCCCCTCCTTGCGAGACGGGGCCCTTGGGATCTGCAGCGACGCGAGAGCCGTCCTGCCTTCTCTCTGGCGCTGCAACGGAGGCTGGACTCCCTCTAGGCGCCCCCAGAGGTTCCCTGGGATACCCGTGTCCACAGGCGAGCGGAACCCTGAGTCTCCAGAGGCCGCTCGCGAGGGGCCCCCCGTCGCCGTCGGCCCCTCCTCTCGAAAGGGGGGTCCAATCCCCTTCCTGAATGCCATCGCAATCCCTACATTCCCTCGCACCTCCAGAGCGGGACTCTCGCCTCTCCTGAGGTTCGAGAAGAGGCCCCAAGGGGCCAGTTCCGGCCCGCAAGACCAAAGGTCCCCGAGGAACCCCCATCGGCAAGCGAGTCCAGTTCCCTGGACGTGAGGCGAGGGGAAGCCCAGCAGCCCCTGGCGATGTCAAAGGAGGCCTGGACTTCTCAGAGGCAACAAGAGAGGCTCCCCGAGGCGCCACGCCCCCGATTCAGAGAGGCCACCCCCGCTTCCCCCTGCGCCGCGCGGAAAAGCACGACCTTCGCCCCTGCATTCGAGGGGAAGCCCGATTGCCCTTGGCTGTGACCGGAGAGAAAGGCTGAGTCCCCTCGACTCCCTGGAGGCCACCCCACAGGTGCCAGTTATACCTGTCCCCTCCCCCCCCCTCCGGGGACCCCCGAGGGTCCTAGCTCCATGCCTGACGCGGACCCAGGGCGCTGCAGCGCCTCCTGGCGAATCCCGAGGCTGCTCGGGCCCCTGTCCGCTCGAAAGGAGGCATGGCGACCCCGCTGGGCTAACGGGGGAGACGGGGCCGGGGTACCCGCCGCAACTCGAGAATGCACCGCCGCAAGTCGAGAACACCCCCGTGAGGCCACGCCCATAGAGGGAGGAGGCGCTTTTCCCTTGCAGGGCATGGAGAGCATGCCCCGGCACCTGTTCCGGCTCCGAACGGGGCTTGACTCCTTGCGGGCGACTCCAGGTGTCCCCCGAGATCCCCGGGCCAACCTGCCAAGAAAGCGGGGCTTCCCGCCACACCGCGAGGGCGTCCCCCGGGCCCCCCTCCTTGCGAGACGGGGCCCTTGGGATCTGCAGCGACGCGAGAGCCGTCCTGCCTTCTCTCTGGCGCTGCAACGGAGGCTGGACTCCCTCTAGGCGCCCCCAGAGGTTCCCTGGGATACCCGTGTCCACAGGCGAGCGGAACCCTGAGTCTCCAGAGGCCGCTCGCGAGGGGCCCCCCGTCGCCGTCGGCCCCTCCTCTCGAAAGGGGGGTCCAATCCCCTTCCTGAATGCCATCGCAATCCCTACATTCCCTCGCACCTCCAGAGCGGGACTCTCGCCTCTCCTGAGGTTCGAGAAGAGGCCCCAAGGGGCCAGTTCCGGCCGCAAGACCAAAGGTCCCCGAGGAACCCCCATCGGCAAGCGAGTCCAGTTCCCTGGACGTGAGGCGAGGGGAAGCCCAGCAGCCCCTGGCGATGTCAAAGGAGGCCTGGACTTCCCCTGCATTCGAGGGGAAGCCCGATTGCCCTTGGCTGTGACCGGAGAGAAAGGCTGAGTCCCCTCGACTCCCTGGAGGCCACCCCACAGGTGCCAGTTATACCTGTCCCCTCCCCCCCTCCGGGGACCCCCGAGGGTCCTAGCTCCATGCCTGACGCGGACCCAGGGCGCTGCAGCGCCTCCTGGCGAATCCCGAGGCTGCTCGGGCCCCTGTCCGCTCGAAAGGAGGCATGGCGACCCCGCTGGGCTAACGGGGGAGACGGGCCGGGGTACCCGCCGCAACTCGAGAATGCACCGCCGCAAGTCGAGAACACCCCCGTGAGGCCACGCCCATAGAGGGAGGAGGCGC
>JAGTYA010000285.1:0-32367 GCA_024291935.2 Okapia johnstoni | reverse complement strand
GAGCAGCCTCGGGATTCGCCAGGAGGCGCTGCAGCGCCCTGGGTCCGCGTCAGGCATGGAGCTAGGACCCTCGGGGGTCCCCGGAGGGGGGGAGGGGGACAGGTATTAACTGGCACCTGTGGGGTGGCCTCCAGGGAGTCGAGGGGACTCAGCCTTTCTCTCCGGTCACAGCCAAGGGCAATCGGGCTTCCCCTCGAATAGTCCAGGCCTCCTTTGACATCGCCAGGGGCTGCTGGGCTTCCCCTCGCCTCACGTCCAGGGAACTGGACTCGCTTGCCGATGGGGGTTCCTCGGGGACCTTTGGTCTTGCGGCCGGAACTGGCCCCTTGGGGCCTCTTCTCGAACCTCAGGAGAGGCGAGAGTCCCGCTCTGGAGGTGCGAGGGAATGTAGGGATTGCGATGGCATTCAGGAAGGGGATTGGGACCCCCCTTTCGAGAGGAGGGGGGGCCGACGGCGACGGGGGGCCCCTCGCGAGCGGCCTCTGGAGACTCATGGTTCCGCTCGCCTGTGGACACGGGTATCCCAGGGAACCTCTGGGGGCGCCTAGAGGGAGTCCAGCCTCCGTTGCAGCGCCAGAGAGAAGGCAGGACGGCTCTCGCGTCGCTGCAGATCCCAAGGGCCCCGTCTCGCAAGGAGGGGGGCCCGGGGGACGCCCTCGCGGTGTGGGCGGGAAGCCCCGCTTTCTTGGCAGGTTGGCCCGGGGATCTCGGGGGACACCTGGAGTCGCCCGCAAGGAGTCAAGCCCCGTTCGGAGCCGGAACAGGTGCCGGGGCATGCTCTCCATGCCCTGCAAGGGAAAAAAAGCGCCTCCTCCCTCTATGGGCGTGGCCTCACGGGGGTGTTCTCGACTTGCGGCGGTGCATTCTCGAGTTGCGGCGGGTACCCCGGCCCGTCTCCCCCGTTAGCCCAGCGGGGTCGCCATGCCTCCTTTCGAGCGGGACAGGGGCCCGAGCAGCCTCGGGATTCGCCAGGAGGCGCTGCAGCGCCCTGGGTCCGCGTCAGGCATGGAGCTAGGACCCTCGGGGGTCCCCGGAGGGGGGGGGGGGGACAGGTATAACTGGCACCTGTGGGGTTGGCCTCCAGGGAGTCGAGGGGACTCAGCCTTTCTCTCCGGTCACAGCCAAGGGCAATCGGGCTTCCCCTCGAATGCAGGGGCGAAGGTCGTGCTTTTCGCGCGGCGCAGGGGGAAGCGGGGGTGGCCTCTCTGAATCGGGGGCGTGGCGCCTCGGGGAGCCTCTCTTGTTGCCTCTGAGAAGTCCAGGCCTCCTTTGACATCGCCAGGGGCTGCTGGGCTTCCCCTCGCCTCACGTCCAGGGAACTGGACTCGCTTGCCGATGGGGGTTCCTCGGGGACCTTTGGTCTTGCGGCCGGAACTGGCCCCTTGGGGCCTCTTCTCGAACCTCAGGAGAGGCGAGAGTCCCGCTCTGGAGGTGCGAGGGAATGTAGGGATTGCGATGGCATTCAGGAAGGGGATTGGACCCCCCTTTCGAGAGGAGGGGCCGACGGCGACGGGGGGCCCCTCGCGAGCGGCCTCTGGAGACTCAGGGTTCCGCTCGCCTGTGGACACGGGTATCCCAGGGAACCTCTGGGGGCGCCTAGAGGGAGTCCAGCCTCCGTTGCAGCGCCAGAGAGAAGGCAGGACGGCTCTCGCGTCGCTGCAGATCCCAAGGGCCCCGTCTCGCAAGGAGGGGGGCCCGGGGGGACGCCCCCTCGCGGTGTGTGGCGGGAAGCCCCGCTTTCTTGGCAGGTTGGCCCGGGGATCTCGGGGGACACCTGGAGTCGCCCGCAAGGAGTCAAGCCCCGTTCGGAGCCGGAAACAGGTGCCGGGGCATGCTCTCCATGCCCTGCAAGGGAAAAGCGCCTCCTCCCTCTATGGGCGTGGCCTCACGGGGGTGTTTCTCGACTTGCGGCGGTGCATTCTCGAGTTGCGGCGGGTACCCCGGCCCGTCTCCCCCGTTAGCCCAGCGGGGTCGCCATGCCTCCTTTCGAGCGGACAGGGGCCCGAGCAGCAGCCTCGGGATTCGCCAGGAGGCGCTGCAGCGCCCTGGGTCCGCGTCAGGCATGGAGCTAGGACCCTCGGGGGGGCCCCGGAGGGGGGGAGGGGACAGGTATAACTGGCACCTGTGGGGTGGCCTCCAGGGAGTCGAGGGGACTCAGCCTTTCTCTCCGGTCACAGCCAAGGGCAATCGGGCTTCCCCTCGAATGCAGGGGCGAAGGTCGTGCTTTTCCGCGCGGCGCAGGGGGGGAGCGGGGGTGGCCTCTCTGAATCGGGGGCGTGGCGCCTCGGGGAGCCTCTCTTGTTGCCTCTGAGAAGTCCAGGCCTCCTTTGACATCGCCAGGGGCTGCTGGGCTTCCCCTCGCCTCACGTCCAGGGAACTGGACTCGCTTGCCGATGGGGGTTCCTCGGGGACCTTTGGTCTTGCGGCCGGAACTGGCCCCTTGGGGCCTCTTCTCGAACCTCAGGAGAGGCGAGAGAGTCCCGCTCTGGAGGTGCGAGGGAATGTAGGGATTGCGATGGCATTCAGGAAGGGGATTGGACCCCCCTTTCGAGAGGAGGGGCCGACGGCGACGGGGGGCCCCTCGCGAGCGGCCTCTCTGGAGACTCAGGGTTCCGCTCGCCTGTGGACACGGGTATCCCAGGGAACCTCTGGGGGCGCCTAGAGGGAGTCCAGCCTCCGTTGCAGCGCCAGAGAGAAGGCAGGACGGCTCTCGCGTCGCTGCAGATCCCAAGGGCCCCGTCTCGCAAGGAGGGGGGCCCGGGGGGACGCCCTCGCGTTGTGGCGGGAAGCCCCGCTTTCTTGGCAGGTTGGCCCGGGGATCTCGGGGGACACCTGGAGTCGCCCGCAAGGAGTCAAGCCCCGTTCGGAGCCGGGAACAGGTGCCGGGGCATTCTCTCCATGCCCTGCAAGGGAAAAGCGCCTCCTCCCTCTATGGGCGTGGCCTCACGGGGGTGTTCTCGACTTGCGGCGGTGCATTCTCGAGTTGCGGCGGGTACCCCGGCCCGTCTCCCCCGTTAGCCCAGCGGGGGTCGCCATGCCTCCTTTCGAGCGGACAGGGGCCCGAGCAGCCTCGGGATTCGCCAGGAGGCGCTGCAGCGCCCTGGGTCCGCGTCAGGCATGGAGCTAGGACCCTCGGGGGTCCCCGGAGGGGGGGGGGGGGACAGGTATAACTGGCACCTGTGGGGTGGCCTCCAGGGAGTCGAGGGGACTCAGCCTTTCTCTCCGGTCACAGCCAAGGGCAATCGGGCTTCCCCTCGAATGCAGGGGCGAAGGTCGTGCTTTTCCGCGCGGCGCAGGGGGAAGCGGGGGTGGCCTCTCTGAATCGGGGGCGTGGCGCCTCGGGGAGCCTCTCTTGTTGCCTCTGAGAAGTCCAGGCCTCCTTTGACATCGCCAGGGGCTGCTGGGCTTCCCCTCGCCTCACGTCCAGGGAACTGGACTCGCTTGCCGATTGGTTTCCGTCGGGGACTCAATGGTGACTTGTGTGCCGAACTGCCCCTTGGGCCTCTTCTTCTCGAACCCAGAGAGCGAGAGGTCCCGCTCTGTAGGTGCAGGTAATGTAGTATTGGATGGCATTCAGGAAGGGATTGACCCCTCCTTTCGAGAGGAGGCCCGACGGCGACGGGGGCCCTCGCGAGCAGGCCTCTGGAGAAACAGGGTGCCTCTCGCCTGTGGACACGTATCCCAGTGAACCTCTTTAGTGGCGCCTATGAGAGTCCAGCCTCCTTGTGCAAGCGCCAAGAGAAGCAGACGGACTCTCCTTCTTCGCTGCAGAACCCAAGGTGCCACGGTTTTTTTTTCCCCCCCCCCGGCCCGGGGGACGCCCTCGCGGTGGTTTTTTGTGCCGCTCCGAGCTGTGGGGGAAGCCCCGCTTTCTTGGCAGGTTGGCCCGGGAGATCTCGGGGGGTCACCTGGAGTCGCCCGCAAGGAGTCAAGCCCCGTTCGGAGCCGGAACAGGTGCCGGGGCCATGCTCTCCATGCCCTGCAAGGGAAAAGCGCCTCCTCCCTCTATGGGCGTGGGCCTCACGGGGGTGTTTCCGACTTGCGGCGGTGCATTCTCGAGTTGCGGCGGGTACCCCGGCCCGTCTCCCCGTTGGCCCAGCGGGGTCGCCATGCCTCCTTTCGAGCGGACAGGGGCCCGAGCAGCCTCGGGATTCGCCAGGAGGCGCTGCAGCGCCCTGGGTCCGCGTCAGGCATGGCGCTAGGACCCCTCGGGGGTCCCCCGGAGGGGGGGAGGGGGGGTCAGGTATAACTGGCACTTGTGGGGTGGCCTCCAGGGAGTCGAGGGGACTCAGCCTTTCTCTATCCCGGTCACAGCCAAGGGCAATCGGGCTTCCCCTCGAATGCAGGGGCGAAGGTCGTGCTTTTCCGCGCGGCGCAGGGGGGAGCGGGGGGTGGCCTCTCTGAATCGGGGGCGTGGCGCCTCGGGGAGCCTCTCTTGTTGCCTCTGAAGAAGTCCAGGCCTCCTTTGACATCGCCAGGGGCAGCTGGGCTTCCCTCTCGCCTCACGTCCAGGGAACTGGAACTCGCTTGCCTGATGGGGCTTCCTCGGGGACCTTTGGTCTTGCGGCCGGAACTGGCCCCTTGGGGCCTCTTCTCGAACCTCAGGAGAGGCGAGAGTCCCGCTCTGGAGGTGCGAGGGAATGTAGGGATTGCGATGGCATTCAGGAAGGGGATTGGACCCCCTTTCGAGAGGAGGGGCCGACGGCGACGGGGGGGGCCCCTCGCGAGCGGCCTCTGGAGACTCAGGGTTCCGCTCGCCTGTGGACACGGGTATCCCAGGGAAACCTCTGGGGGCGCCTAGAGGGAGTCCAGGCCCAGGCCTCCGTTGCAGCGCCAGAGAGAAGGCAGGACGGCTCTCGCGTCGCTGCAGATCCCAAGGGCCCCGTCTCGCAAGGAGGGGGGCCCGGGGACGCCCTCGCGGTGTGTGGGCGGGAAAAGCCCCGCTTTCTTGGCAGGTTGGCCCGGGGATCTCGGGGGACACCTGGAGTCGCCCGCAAGGAGTCAAGCCCCGTTCGGCGCCGGACCAGGTGCAGGGGCATGCTCTCCATGCCCTGCAAGGGAAAAGCGCCTCCTCCCTCTATGGGCGTGGCCTCACGGGGGTGTTCTCGACTTGCGGCGGTGCATTCTCGAGTTGCGGCGGGTACCCCGGCCCCGTCTCCCCCGTTAGCCCAGCGGGGTCGCCATGCCTCCTTTCGAGAGCGGACAGGGGACCCGAGCAGCCTCGGGATTCGCCAGGAGGCGCTGCAGCGCCCTGGGTCCGCGTCAGGCATGGAGCTAGGGGGACCCTCGGGGGTCCCCGAGGGGGGGGAGGGACAGGTATAACTGGCACCATGTGGGGTGGCCTCCAGGGAGTTGAGGGGACTCAGCATTTCTCTCCGGTCACAGCCAAGGGCAAAGCGGGCTTCCCCTCGAATGCAGGGGCGAAGGTCGTGCTTTTTCCGCGCGGCGCAGGGGGAAGCGGGGGTGGCCTCTCTGAATCGGGGGGGGCGTGGCGCCTCGGGGAGCCTCTCTTGTTGCCTCTGAGAAGTCCAGGCCTCCTTTGACATCGCCAGGGGCTGCTGGGCTTCCCCTCGCCTCACGTCCAGGGAACTGGACTCGCTTGCCGATGGGGGTTCCTCGGGGACCTTTGGTCTTGCGGCCGGAACTGGCCCCTTGGGGCCTCTTCTCGAACCTCAGGAGAGGCGAGAGTCCCGCTCTGGAGGTGCGAGGGAATGTAGGGATTTGCGATGGCATTCAGGAAGGGGATTGGACCCCCCTTTCGAGAGGAGGGGCCGACGGCGACGGGGGGCCCCTCGCGAGCGGCCTCTGGAGACTCAGGGTTCCGCTCGCCTGTGGACACGGGTATCCCAGGGAACCTCTGGGGGCGCCTAGAGGGAGTCCAGCCTCCGTTGCAGCGCCAGAGAGAAGGCAGGACGGCTCTCGCGTCGCTGCAGATCCCAAGGGCCCCGTCTCGCAAGGAGGGGGGCCCGGGGGGACGCCCTCGCGGTGTGGCGGGAAGCCCCGCTTTCGTGGCAGGTTGGCCCGGGGATCTCGGGGGACACCTGGAGTCGCCCGCAAGGAGTCAAGCCCCGTTCGGAGCCGGAACAGGTGCCGGGGCATGCTCTCCATGCCCTGCAAGGGAAAAAGGCCCTCCTCCCTCTATGGGCGTGGCCTCACGCGGTTGTTCTCGACTTGCGGCGGTGCATTCTCGAGTTGCGGCGGGTACCCCGGCCCGTCTCCCCCGTTAGCCCAGCGGGGTCGCCATGCCTCCTTTCGAGCGGACAGGGGCCCGAGCAGCCTCGGGATTCGCCAGGAGGCGCTGCAGCGCCCTGGGTCCGCGTCAGGCATGGAGCTAGGACCCTCGGGGGTCCCCGGAGGGGGGGAGGGGACAGGTATAACTGGCACCTGTGGGGTGGCCTCCAGGGGAGTCGAGGGGACTCAGCCTTTCTCTCCGGTCACAGCCAAGGGCAATCGGGCTTCCCCTCGAATGCAGGGGCGAAGGTCGTGCTTTTCCGCGCGGCGCAGGGGGAAGCGGGGGTGGCCTCTCTGAATCGGGGGCGTGGCGCCTCGGGGAGCCTCTCTTGTTGCCTCTGAGAAGTCCAGGCCTCCTTTGACATCGCCAGGGGCTGCTGGGCTTCCCCTCGCCTCACGTCCAGGGAACTGGACTCGCTTGCCGATGGGGGTTCCTCGGGGACCTTTGGTCTTGCGGCCGGAACTGGCCCCTTGGGGCCTCTTCTCGAACCTCAGGAGAGGCGAGAGTCCCGCTCTGGAGGTGCGAGGGAATGTAGGGATTGCGATGGCATTCAGGAAGGGGGATTGGACCCCCCTTTCGAGAGGAGGGGCCGACGGCGACGGAGGGGGGCCCCTCGCGAGCGGCCTCTGGAGACTCAGGGTTCCGCTCGCCTGTGGACACGGGTATCCCAGGGAACCTCTGGGGGCGCCTAGAGGGAGTCCAGCCTCCGTTGCAGCGCCAGAGAGAAGGCAGGACGGCTCTCGCGTCGCTGCAGATCCCAAGGGCCCCCGTCTCGCAAGGAGGGGGGCCCGGGGGGACGCCCTCGCGGTGTGGCGGGAAGCCCCGCTTTCTTGGCAGGTTGGCCCGGGGATCTCGGGGGACACCTGGAGTCGCCCGCAAGGAGTCAAGCCCCGTTCGGAGCCGGAACAGGTGCCGGGGCATGCTCTCCATGCCCTGCAAGGGAAAAGCGCCTCCTCCCTCTATGGGCGTGGCCTCACGGGGGTGTTCTCGACTTGCGGCGGTGCATTCTCGAGTTGCGGCGGGTACCCCGGCCCGTCTCCCCCGTTAGCCCAGCGGGGTCGCCATGCCTCCTTTCGAGCGGACAGGGGCCCGAGCAGCCTCGGGATTCGCCAGGAGGCGCTGCAGCGCCCTGGGTCCGCGTCAGGCATGGAGCTAGGACCCTCGGGGGTCCCCGGAGGGGGGGAGGGGACAGGTATAACTGGCACCTGTGGGGTGGCCTCCAGGGAGTCGAGGGGACTCAGCCTTTCTCTCCGGTCACAGCCAAGGGCAATCGGGCTTCCCTCGAATGCAGGGGCGAAGGTCGTGCTTTTCCGCGCGGCGCAGGGGGAAGCGGGGGTGGCCTCTCTGAATCGGGGGCGTGGCGCCTCGGGGAGCCTCTCTTGTTGCCTCTGAGAAGTCCAGGCCTCCTTTGACATCGCCAGGGGCTGCTGGGCTTCCCCTCGCCTCACGTCCAGGGAACTGGACTCGCTTGCCGATGGGGGTTCCTCGGGGACCTTTGGTCTTGCGGCCGGAACTGGCCCCTTGGGGCCTCTTCTCGAACCTCAGGAGAGGCGAGAGTCCCGCTCTGGAGGTGCGAGGGAATGTAGGGATTGCGATGGCATTCAGGAAGGGGATTGGACCCCCCTTTCGAGAGGAGGGGCCGACGGCGACGGGGGGGCCCCTCGCGAGCGGCCTCTGGAGACTCAGGGTTCCGCTCTCGCCTGTGGACACGGGTATCCCAGGGAACCTCTGGGGGCGCCTAGAGGGAGTCCAGCCTCCGTTGCAGCGCCAGAGAGAAGGCAGGACGGCTCTCGCGTCGCTGCAGATCCCAAGGGCCCCGTCTCGCAAGGAGGGGGGCCCGGGGGACGCCCTCGCGGTGTGTGGCGGGAAGCCCCCCGCCTTTCTTGGCAGGTTGGCCCGGGGATCTCGGGGGACACCTGGAGTCGCCCGCAAGGAGTCAAGCCCCGTTCGGAGCCGGAACAGGTGCCGGGGCATGCTCTCCATGCCCTGCAAGGGAAAAGCCCTCCTCCCTCTATGGGCGTGGCCTCACGGGGGTGTTCTCGACTTGCGGCGGTGCATTCTCGAGTTGCGGCGGGTACCCCGGCCCGTCTCCCCCGTTAGCCCAGCGGGGTCGCCATGCCTCCTTTCGAGCGGACAGGGGCCCGAGCAGCCTCGGGATTCGCCAGGAGGCGCTGCAGCGCCCTGGGTCCGCGTCAGGCATGGAGCTAGGACCCTCGGGGGGTCCCCGGAGGGGGGGAGGGGACAGGTATAACTGGCACCTGTGGGGTGGCCTCCAGGGAGTCGAGGGGACTCAGCCTTTCTCTCCGGTCACAGCCAAGGGCAATCGGGCTTCCCCTCGAATGCAGGGGCGAAGGTCGTGCTTTTCCGCGCGGCGCAGGGGGGAAGCGGGGGTGGCCTCTCTGAATCGGGGGCGTGGCGCCTCGGGGAGCCTCTCTTGTTGCCTCTGAGAAGTCCAGGCCTCCTTTGACATCGCCAGGGGCTGCTGGGCTTCCCCTCGCCTCACGTCCAGGGAACTGGACTCGCTTGCCGATGGGGGTTCCTCGGGGACCTTTGGTCTTGCGGCCGGAACTGGCCCCTTGGGGCCTCTTCTCGAACCTCAGGAGAGGCGAGAGTCCCGCTCTGGAGGTGCGAGGGAATGTAGGGATTGCGATGGCATTCAGGAAGGGGATTGGACCCCCCTTTCGAGAGGAGGGGCCGACGGCGACGGGGGGGCCCCTCGCGAGCGGCCTCTGGAGACTCAGGGTTCCGCTCGCCTGTGGACACGGGTATCCCAGGGAACCTCTGGGGGCGCCTAGAGGGAGTCCAGCCTCCGTTGCAGCGCCAGAGAGAAGGCAGGACGGCTCTCGCGTCGCTGCAGATCCCAAGGGCCCCGTCTCGCAAGGAGGGGGGGCCCGGGGGGACGCCCTCGCGGTGTGGCGGGAAGCCCCGCTTTCTTGGCAGGTTGGCCCGGGGATCTCGGGGGACACCTGGAGTCGCCCGCAAGGAGTCAAGCCCCGTTCGGAGCCGGAACAGGTGCCGGGGCATGCTCTCCATGCCCTGCAAGGGAAAAGCGCCTCCTCCCTCTATGGGCGTGGCCTCACGGGGGTGTTCTCGACTTGCGGCGGTGCATTCTCGAGTTGCGGCGGGTACCCCGGCCCGTCTCCCCCGTTAGCCCAGCGGGGTCGCCATGCCTCCTTTCGAGCGGACAGGGGCCCGAGCAGCCTCGGGATTCGCCAGGAGGCGCTGCAGCGCCCTGGGTCCGCGTCAGGCATGGAGCTAGGACCCTCGGGGGTCCCCGGAGGGGGGGAGGGGACAGGTATAACTGGCACCTGTGGGGTGGCCTCCAGGGAGTCGAGGGGACTCAGCCTTTCTCTCCGGTCACAGCCAAGGGCAATCGGGCTTCCCCTCGAATGCAGGGGCGAAGGTCGTGCTTTTCCGCGCGGCGCAGGGGGAAGCGGGGGTGGCCTCTCTGAATCGGGGGCGTGGCGCCTCGGGGAGCCTCTCTTGTTGCCTCTGAGAAGTCCAGGCCTCCTTTGACATCGCCAGGGGCTGCTGGGCTTCCCCTCGCCTCACGTCCAGGGAACTGGACTCGCTTGCCGATGGGGGTTCCTCGGGGACCTTTGGTCTTGCGGCCGGAACTGGCCCCTTGGGGCCTCTTCTCGAACCTCAGGAGAGGCGAGAGTCCCGCTCTGGAGGTGCGAGGGAATGTAGGGATTGCGATGGCATTCAGGAAGGGGATTGGACCCCCCTTTCGAGAGGAGGGGCCGACGGCGACGGGGGGCCCCTCGCGAGAGCGGCCTCTGGAGACTCAGGGTTCCGCTCGCCTGGACACGGGTATCCCAGGGAACCTCTGGGGGCGCCTAGAGGGAGTCCAGCCTCCGTTGCAGCGCCAGAGAGAAGGCAGGACGGCTCTCGCGTCGCTGCAGATCCCAAGGGCCCCGTCTCGCAAGGAGGGGGGCCCGGGGGACGCCCTCGCGGTGTGGCGGGAAAGCCCCGCTTTCTTGGCAGGTTGGCCCGGGGATCTCGGGGGACACCTGGAGTCGCCCGCAAGGAGTCAAGCCCCGTTCGGAGCCGGAACAGGTGCCGGGGCATGCTCTCCATGCCCTGCAAGGGAAAAGCGCCTCCTCCCTCTATGGGCGTGGCCTCACGGGGGTGTTCTCGACTTGCGGCGGTGCATTCTCGAGTTGCGGCGGGTACCCCGGCCCGTCTCCCCCGTTAGCCCAGCGGGGTCGCCATGCCTCCTTTCGAGCGGACAGGGGCCCGAGCAGCCTCGGGATTCGCCAGGAGGCGCTGCAGCGCCCTGGGTCCGCGTCAGGCATGGAGCTAGGACCCTCGGGGGTCCCCGGAGGGGGGGAGGGGGGACAGGTATAACTGGCACCTGTGGGGTGGGCCTCCAGGGAGTCGAGGGGACTCAGCCTTTCTCTCCGGTCACAGCCAAGGGCAATCGGGCTTCCCCTCGAATGCAGGGGCGAAGGTCGTGCTTTTCCGCGCGGCGCAGGGGGAAGCGGGGGTGGCCTCTCTGAATCGGGGGGCGTGGCGCCTCGGGGAGCCTCTCTTGTTGCCTCTGAGAAGTCCAGGCCTCCTTTGACATCGCCAGGGGCTGCTGGGCTTCCCCTCGCCTCACGTCCAGGGAACTGGACTCGCTTGCCGATGGGGGTTCCTCGGGGACCTTTGGTCTTGCGGCCGGAACTGGCCCCTTGGGGGCTCTCTTTCTCGAACCTCAGGAGAGGCGAGAGTCCCGCTCTCTGGAGGGTGCGAGGGAATGTAGGGATTGCGATGATGGCATTCAGGAAGGGGATTGGACCCCCCTTTTTCGAGGAGGGAGGGGCCGACGGGCGACGGGGGGCCCCTCGCGAGCGGCCTCTGGAGACTCAGGGTTCCCGCTCGCCTGTGGACACGGGTATCCCAGGGAACCTCTGGGGGCGCCTAGAGGGGAGTCCAGCCTACCGTTGCAGCGCCAGAGGCCGGTCCCGGACCAGGTGGCCGGAGGCATGCTCTCTCCATGCCCCTGCGAAAGGGAAAAAGCGCCTTCCCCCCTCTCTCTCATGGGGCGTGGGCCTCACGGGGGTGGTTCTCGACTTGCGGCGGTGCATTTCTCGAGTTGTGCGGCGGGTACCCCCGGCCCGTCTCCCCCCCGTTAGCGACCAGCGGGGTCGCCATGCCTTTCGATTTCGAGCGGACAGGGGCCCCGAGCTAGCCTCGGGATTCGCCAGGAGGGCGCTGCAGGGGTGTTTCTGCAGCGGCGCCCTGGGTCCGCGCGTCAGGCATGGGAGCTAGGACCCCTCGGGGGTCCCCTGGGTGGGGAGTGGTGAGGGGGGACAGGTTATAATACTTGGTCGCAAGGGTACGCTGTGCGGATGGCCGCGTCAGGGAAGAGGAGTGGCACTCAGGGTTTCTCCTCGGATGGGTCGGAGACAGGGGATATCCAGGCTTCTCCCAGCCGCTTGCTCTCTTCGGCTCTGCGGTTCTCAGGCAAGGGGCAATCGGTGCTTCCCCCTCGATGTTGCTTAGGGGCGAAGGTCGTGCTTTTTTTCCGCGGCGAGCGCAAGGGGGAAGCGGGGGTTGGCCTCGCTGAAATCGCGGGGCGTGGTCGCCTCGGGACCAGCCTCTCTTGTTGCCTCTGAGAGAAGTCTCCAGGCGCTACTCTTTTGACATCGCCAGGGGCTGCTGGGGCTTCTCCTAGCCCCTCGGTGCCTCACGTCCAGGGCTTGACACTGGTACTCGCTTGCCGGATGGGGGTGTTCCTCGGGGACCTTTGGTCTTGGGCGGATCTTGTCGGGGAGCCGGGATGACTGGCCCCCTTGGTGGCCTCTTTCTCGAAACCTCAGGAGAGGGACGAAGGGTCCCGCGCTCTGGGAGGATGCGCGAGGGAATGTAGGCAGTTTGCGATGGGCATTCAGGAATGGGGGTTCTAAGGGGATCCCGGACACCCCCCCTTTCGAGAGGAGGGAGGGGCCTCGACAGACGGCGGCGCTCGGCGAGGGGCCCGCACCCTCCGGCGCGGCAGTTGACGGCGTCGGGAGGATCTTCAGTGGGCTTCCAGGGGCTCGCCTGGCGGGGGACACGGGTATCCCAGGGGAACCTCTGGGGGCGCGGCCTAGAGGGAGTCCCCAGCCTCCGTTTTGCTCAGCGCCAGAGAGAAGGCGTCAGGACGGCTCTCGTGCTGTCGCTGCATAGATCCCAAGGGCGCCCGTCTCGCAAAGGAAAGGTGGGCTTTTCCGGGGGACGCCCTGAGACGCGGTCCTGTGTGGTCGGGAAGTGCCCCGCTTTCCTTTGGCAGGTTGGCCCGGGATGATATCGGGGGACACCCTGGAGGTCGCCCTCGCAAGGGATAGTCACTGACCCCGGTGTCTCGGAGCCGGAAACAGGTGCCGGGGACATGCTGCTGCTCTCCATGCCCTGTTCAAGGGAAAATGCGCACTCCTCCTCCTCCATCTATGGGCGTGGCCTCACGGGGGTGTATCTCGACTTGCGGCGGTGCTTGCATTCTCGAAGTTGCGGCAGGGTACCCCGGCCGTCCGTCTCCCCGTTAGCCCAGCGGCGGCGGCTCGCAGCATGCCTCTCCTTTCGAGCGGACAGGGGGCCCCGAGCTGCCTTCGGGATTCGCCAGGAGGCGCAGCGATGCATGCCAGCGCCCTGGGTTCCGCTGTCAGAGGCATGGAGCTAGGACCCTCGGGGGTCCCCGGAGGGGGGGAGGGGTACAGGTATAAACTGGACACATGTGGGGTGGCCTCCAGGGAGTTCGAGGGGATCACTTCAGCCTTTCTCTATCGTAGTCACGAGCCAAGGTGCGCACTTCGGGGCTTCCACCTCGAATGCGCAGGGTCGTGAGGTCGTGCTTTTCACGCGCGGATAGCTAGGGGATGAAGCGCGCGGGTGAGTTGGCCTCTTCAATCGAGATTAGGTAGGGAGTGGCGCGCGGGGGTAGCCTCTTCTTGTTTGGCTCTCTGAGCTGATAGTTCCGCAGAGGCCGGCCTCCTTTGACATCGCCAGGGGTGCTGGGTGCGTGGCAGTCAACTCAGGGGTGTCCAGCCTCCGTTGCAGCGCTGTCAGACGCCAAGGACAGGACGGCCTCTCGCGTGGCCCTATGCAGATCACCAAGGCGGACACCACGTCTCGCAAGCGAGGGGGGCTGGGGGGACGCGCTAGCGGACTTGTGCGCCGGAGTCTGCACCAGCTTTCTTCCGGCAGGTTGGTACCCCCGGGGGATATCGGGGGACACATGCCCGCAGTGAGTCACCCGACAAGGAGTACCCGCCAGCCCCGTCTGCGGAGCCGGATACCATGATCTGCGAGGGCATCGTCCCTCCATGCAACCTGCAAGGAGAGAAGGGGAACCTCATCCAATCTATGGCCGGCCCCCCCCGTGGCCCATCACGGGGCGTGTGAAACTCGGACTTGCACGGCGGTGCATTCACGAGTTTTGCAGGAGGGTTACCCGGACCCGTCTCGTCTCCCCCGTTAGCCCCAGCAGCGGGGGTCGCCATACCATGCACTCCTTTCAATCAGCGGCCCCGGCATCCTCTGGGATTCGCCAGCAGGCGCTAATAGCGCCCACCCTCGGCGTCAGGCATGATATTCTCCCCCCCTCGTGACTTCCCCTAGTCTGTCAGGCGGCCGGTCTATCTGTTTCCTGTGCGTTTGGCCTCCCTTTCAGTTCGAGGCCATGTCAGCCTCCCACACGGTCACCACACTCGGCCACTGGGATCCCCTCGAATGCAGGGGCGAAGGTCGTGCTGCTCCGTGTCGCTATCCTTGGCACAGAGCGGGGTTGCACCTATACTGATAACCATGGTGTGGCTCCATCGGTGAGACTCCCATTTTGGACCCTGAGAATGTCGAGGCCTGCTCAATGACATCTCCAGGACCCATGTGCTGGTTCGCACACGGTCCCTCCAGCCCAATCTGCCACTCACGTTTCCGATGGGGGTGACTACTGTCACATACTACAATCTCCCCCTCGAACTGGCCACCTTGGGACCTCCTTATCGAAGGTCTAGGAGTGGCTTCATTCCAGCAGTGGAGGTCCGACCCCTCGTAGGGATTTTGCATGGCCATTCAGGATAGGGGATTGTGACCCCCCTGTTCTTGAGGAACGGCCGACTACCCCCCGGGTGGCACTTCGCCCCCTCCCTTTTGGACCTTCATCTCCCGCTCCCCTTGTCCCTACGTGAATCCTCTCGAACCTCTGTGTGCTCCTAGATCGAGAGTCCAGCCAGGCCCTTGCATTGACATCGAGTAGGCAGGACGGCTCTCACATCTGCACTCCAATTGATCCGTCTAACAGGGTGGGGGACTCGCTATTCGATGTCCAGATGTGGCGGGGAACCCTCGCTTTCGTGGCAGGTTAGGGCCGTTGGATCTCGGTCTCCCCTCCACCCGCCCGGCACAGGGAGACAAGCCCCCTTCATGATGCAGTCCCCCTTGCTTACCCATGCTCTCAACCGCCATCAAGGAACATAAAAAAAGCGCATCAATAGCTCCGTGGGGTACCCTCTCGGAGGTGGCTATCCACGTGCATCAACACATTCTGGAGTTTCATTCGACTATGCCGGCATTTACACGCCGCTCAGGCCAGCTGTGTTTCCACCACCTTTCGACTGCGCGACAGGGGCTGCGCCGACCAGCCTCTGGACTCGCCATCCAGTCGCTGGAGCCCTCCCTGTGTCCGCTGTCACCTGCGGAGCTTACTCTCCCTCGGGGGTCCCCGGAGACTCGCGGATGCAACACCATTATGGCATCCGTACCACGGCCTCCAGGGATCGAGGGGACTCAGCCTTTTCATCATCCCGTGGACAGCCTGCACCATTCCTTGTCCCCCTCCCATAGAGGGCCTACGGTCTGCCTTCGCTCCCTACTGAGTCGGCCCCTGCGGTGGCCTCTCTGAACCGCTAGAGTGGGGCCACATCCTGGACACATCTCCCTTGTTGCCTGCTGATCGCTCCACCTCCTACCAATGATGTTTGCAAGTGTTTGCGGGCTACATCCTACGCCTCACCTCACCAAAGAAAACTGGGCTCACATTTTTCGATGGGGGTTCCTCTGTCACCTTTGGTCATTGCCCGGGAACTGCCCTACCTGGCGCCCTATTCCCCGAATCTCAGACAGTCACGCTATTCCCTGCTCTGCAGGTCGAGACAATGTATGGATCCCGGGGATATTCCCAAGGGGACTTCCCGACACCAACCTATTCACAAAAGGGGGACGACGGCGAATATCCAGATCACATCTGCAGCTGGCTCACAGACTCACGGATACGCACCCCTACATACATCGGTGTCCAATCAGGGCACGCTCCCTTGGCGCCTTGCCATTTTCGAGCCTCCTCCAATGCCATTCTACAACCCCTACTCCACACACCTCTCGTCATCACCATATTGTTAACTCTTATGTTACGGGCCACGTGGCCTCACTTCCCCATAGTTCCGTCCCGTGAAAAAATCCCACACATTGTCCTCTGCCCCGATCTGCCATTCGTCGATTGCACCCGGACGCGGCAGTACCAAATCCGGCTATTTTATTTCTTTATCACCCATCCCGACCTATAGTACCATCTATTCCAGCCCCCAATTCCCCTCACCTACTTTGTTGCGAGCGCTCACCATTTCCCATGTTTACACTGTATCTCCTCTGTCCAGCACACCCGCACAAGCTTGCCTGTCGCACAAACTGTCCTTATTCGCAAAGTTTGTCCCCCCTATGTATCGCATGTGCACTCCACATCCTGGAGTAAGTGTCAGAAATGGTGCTAGGATCCATCGAGGTGACCCACAAAGTGTTCGAGGGGGAAGGTCTGCCTGGCACCTCCCCTAATAGAGCATTGCCTAGACCACAACTTGACACCTCCCTCCTATCCCCTACGACCTGTGCGCGATCGCCATTTGTGTCATTGACTGAATCCAACACTGCACAGATACACATATATGTGCTTCGTCATTTTAAAGACTGTCTCATGCGTCTCGTTGACCCATCCACTTATCGTCAACACATTGTTCTCGCCAGACACGTGCGTTTCATGTGCATAACCACTCTGTTCCAAATTAACAAATCTCTCTTTTCAATATCACTTTTAAATACCCTAACCCTTCTTCCCCCTTTCCTAGTGCCTCCCACTGCTAATTAAGATTTGTACCGTGCACCTTGTTGCCCATTCCCTTGATACTTCCGCGCCACTCCACCACATTCACGTGCTCGTGTGATAACCCTCACTCGATAATGCTAGTCTCATTTATCGTCGACCTATCTCAATTTGCTATCCATATTACTGACTATCACTCGCTTTGTTGTGACACCCTCTTTTCTTTCGATTTGTGAAAATACATCCTGATGTAAAGCATAGACAAGGAAGGCAGCAGGGAGGCCTCATATGCCTCTCTGAGCTCCAGAGGACCCCGTCTGACAAGGAGGGGGCGTGGGGCCCGCGAGAACTCCCACGCGGGGTAATGTTGGCTTGTTTTTTTTCTGTTATGTGGGCATTTATCTGTGTCGTAGTGCCTGCTTGGTGTGGCGTGAAGTAAAGAAAATAGCTACACTCTCTTTCCTATTCATGTTTGGCCCGGGGGGACTAGTAGGGAAACCTTCGGATTAGTCGCCCATTCCGCCTCAAGCTCTTGTGTTCCGTAAGACATCAGAACATTTTCGGGGCATACTCCTCAATGCCCTCTGCCACAGGGAAAGATAAAAAGGGCCTCTTCCTCCCACGGATTCTCAGTGGCTCCCCAAGGGTTTTGGGTCAGTTCTAAGCTTGCCGCCGCGGCTTTGCCAGTCTGGAGCTGAGGCGTGAAAGGCGGCCGTTTCCACACCGCTTTTCCAGCCGGCGGGTCGCCATGCATATCTCTTCGACGCGGACAGAGGGACGCCGACTTACATTGGGATTCGCCATAATTCGCCACTTTGCATCTCCCTGTCTCCGAGTCAAGGCATACATTTCGGGAGAATCGAGGGGTCCAACACACCTTGGGAGGAGGGGGGATCATGGTAAATAATCGCTATCACATGGTGGGCTCTCGCAGGGGAGTCGGAGGAAAACTCAGACTTTTTCTGTGCGGTGATTGTCTAGGGCACTCGGGCTTCCCGTCGAAATCCAGGAGTCGCGAGGCAAGGTCGTGCTTTTTTCCGCTCCTTGGTGCTTGGCGGAAAAGGGGGAAGCGGGTGGTCTGGGGGTGGCCGCCTCTCTGAATCGCGTGAGTAGAGCAAGGGTTGTCTTGTTAAAGTCGGGGGGGGGAGCCCTACACTTGTTGCCTCTGAGTATTTCACCAGTAGCCTCGATCTGGACATCGGCGCGCGGATCCTGCTGGTCATCCCACTAGCGTGATAACAGAAGGAGTTGTGCCCTCAGTGATTTGCGCCATGGGGGTTTCGTGGGGGGGACCTTGTGTTCCTTGCGGGCTAGGAGGAAACTGGCAGAGGGGAGGCCTCAGAGGCGACACCTCAGGAGAAGAGGCTGGAGCTGGAGTAAGCTTTCTGGAGGTGCGGCTAGGGAAAATGAATGTAATAGGGATTGCGATGGGCACTTTTCAGGGTGAAGGGGGATTTGGACCCCCCCTTTCGGTTGAGGAGAGCATGGGTCTCGAGAGTGACGGAGGGGGGAGGCACTCGCGTGCGGCCTCTGGCAGACTCCAGGGATGCGCGTCCACTTGTGGGAGGGGTTTAGGCCAGGGAAATCTTGACGGCGGGCGCCTAGGAGGGCCTCCTAGCCTCCGAGATCGAGCCAGACTTGAGAAGGCCAACCCTGGAAGACTTGTTCTCGAATCGTGCCAAGCAGATCACAAGGGCCCCGTCTCGCAAGGACTCTAAGGATACGGGTGGGGCCCGGCCCCTCGCGGTCACTTGTCTTTGTGCTTCTGACGTTTCACTTTATCTGGGCTGGGTGAAAGACCAAAGCCGGCATTCTTGGGCAGGTGTTGCGTCCGGGGATCCTCGGGGGGGCGGACATCCGGGGTTTCAACGCGCAAGGGAGTGCGCAAGAGCCCCGTCGGAGCAGGTCAAGACCCGTTCTGGGTTCGCCGGAACAGGGCATGGGGGCATCTCTTCCATTGCACTACAACAAGGGAAAAGCGCCTCCTCCCTCTAATGCGTGGCCTCGACGGGGGTGTTCTCGCCTTGCGGCGGTGCATTATCGAGTTGCGGCGGGTACCCCGGCCCGCTCCCCCGTTAGCCCAGGCGGGGTCGCCAAGCCTCCTTATTGAGCGAGACAGAGGGCCCGAGCAGGCCCTCGGGATTCGCCAGGTAGGCGCCTGCAAGCGCCCTGGGTTCCGCGTCAGGCATGCCAAGGAGCTAGGTACCCTCGGAGGGTCCCCCGAGAGGGGGGAGGGGACACGCGAGGTGATAAATACTGTGCGTCACCTGTGGGGTGATTTGGCCTCTCCAGGGAGTCCGAGGTGGACTCAGCCCTTTCTCTAATGTCTTCCCTGGGTCCCACAGCGCAAAGGGCAAAACCCGTCGGGCTTTACCCTGCGAATGCAGGGGCGCGAAAGGGATGCGTGCTTTTCCGCGCGGCTCGGCAGATGGGGAAATGCGGGGTCGTGGAGCCTCTTCTTGTGAAATCGGGGTTGCGGACGTAGCGCGAGCCTCGGGGGAGCCAGCATCATCTTGTTGCGCCCTGCTGAGAAGCTCCAAGGCCGGCCACGTTGTTGACATCGCCAGCAATAGAGGGGATCTGGCGATGGGTCTTCACGTCCTCGCCTCAACCGCTCCAGGGAAAACTGGACTTCCTGCTTGCCCGAGATTAGGGGGGTTCCTCGGTGTTGAACCTTTTGGTTCTTGTTAGACTGGCCTATAAGAACTGGCCCGCTTTGGGGGGTCCATCTTCTCGCGAACCTCATCCAGGCAGATGGATCGTGAGAGTCCCGCTTCTGGGTATGGTGCGAGGGAACCTGGATACTGGAGGAATTGTAGCTTTCTGGAGCATTCAGGGAGAAGGGGATTGGACACCCCACCCTATTCGTGAGAGAGGGACTTGTTGCTGGCTCAGAGCCCGACGGCGAACTACGATTAGGATCCGCGCCCCTTCGCTCGAGAGCGGACATCTTCGATGCGGCCTCTGGACCTCAGGTTCCGCTCGCCACGTGTGGACACGGGTAGTCCCAGGGCGGAAGAAACCTTCTGGGGGCGCTCTTTCTAGAGGTAGTCCAGCGCCTCCGTTGCAGCGCAAGAGAGAGAAGGCAGTGACGGCTCTCGTCCATAGTCGCTTGCAGTTCCCCAAGGGGCCCCGTCGCTCGCAAGGAAGAGGGGGGGGCCCGGGGGACCACCTCGCGGAAGTTTAGAGTGCAGTGTGGCGGGAAAGCCCCCGTAGCTTTCTTGGCAGGTTGCGGCCCAGGCGATCTGTTGGGGGACACCTGGAGATATCAGACCTGGGCAAGGAGTCAAAAGCCCCGTTCGGAGCTCGAAACCAGGTCCGGGGCATGCTCACTCCAGCCCTGCAGAGGAAAAGCGGTAAAGCCCTCCCTCTATGAGAGCGGCTCTCACGGGGGTAGTTCTCAGACGTACGAGGGTAGTTCTCGACGGCGCGCGGGTATTCTTATAAGTTGTCTCCCCCCGTTAACCGAGCGGGTCGCCACCCTCCTTCCCGACCGAGGGCCCGAGCCAGGCATCGGGGTTCGCGCCATTGCCTCGCTTCTGGTCCGGGCGTCAGGGCATGGAGCTAGGAATTCGTCCCCGAGGCGCTGGCGCCAGGGGAGCCTCAGTCTTTACGTTTGCCCTCTGAGGGAGTCCAGGCAGGAGGATCTGGCCATTCAGGTATAACTGACACCATACAAGTGGCTCCAGGGGTCAGGGGACTGCTATTCTCCTCGGCTCTGCCCCTCTGACCCTGCCACAGGCACTTCCGCGCTTGGCACTTGCCGAAGGTGGGGTTGGTTAGTTGGTCGGTCTTTTGGTCCAGGACGGGGGGGGCGCGGAGGACTGAACTCCGGGAGTGGAGAGCCTCCTTGTCAGGATGGTCTTGTTGTGGATCCTTGGAGGGGTCTCTTGTTGCCTCTGAGAAGATTCCCAAGGCTACTTTGGAGGTGACAGCTAAGGAGGGTGCTAGAGGCTTTTGCCTCCGCGCTCTCAGGAAAGGCCAAACTGGACGACTTCTGCCTTTTGGACTGGACGAAGCTATCCCCTGGATTCCTCTTCGGTGGATCACCTTTTTGTAGTCCATTGCGGCCGGGCGCATGGCCCACTTGGGACTCAGCTCTGTTTCCTCACAAAGGCGAGACACCCGCTCAGGAGAGTAGAAAACGAAGTAACCCGCTTGAATCTTGCGAAGTGCGAGGGAATGTAGGAAGGCATTGGCCAGCCTCCGTATTTGCAGCGCCCTTTCGAGAGAGAAGAGCAGGGACAGCCACTTTCGACGACACGCCAAAAAAAACCTCGCGAGACGTCTGCTGGAGAATATGGTATCCCTCGCCCTGTTGGACACGGGTATCCTCAGCGGAAACCTCTTGGTGGGGGACTCCGAGGGAGTCCAAGGCGCCTCCTCGTTCTGCATCGCGCCAGTGGTGCAGGCCCTACGCCTCCCTCTCACATTTTCGCTGCAGGATTCCCAAAAGGCCCACCGCCCAGAGACTCGATAGGAGGACACAACGGTTGGACACCTGGAGTCGGCATGAAGTCCCCTATAGCTGTGTGGCGGGAAGCACCCGACCTGGATTTTCTTGGCAGGTTGCCCGGGTTGCCGGGGGACCCGTCGGAGTCAATGCCCAAGGCAGGGCCAAGCCCATTTTGTTAGCCCCGCATAGCGGCCTGTAAGGGGCAAATAATCCAAAACATAGCCCCTGAGAAAGATCGATAAAAGGCGCCCTCCTCCCTCTATGGGGAGCTCGTGGTCTCTGCGGGGTTGTGTCTCGAGACTTGCGGGATGGTGCATTCTCCATCGTGGTTCGGCGGGTACTACCCGGCCCGTCTTCCCCCGTTTGCCCAGATGCGGGTGTTCGCCATGACCTTCTTTTCGCCGGATACGCAGGACGGACAGTTGTTACGTAGCAGCCTCTGGATTTCGCCAGGAGCTAGGAGCGCTGCAGCGCCCCGGGTGCATCGCCGCGTCAGGCATGGAGCTAGGAGAGCACCTCACCTCGGGGGGTCCCCGGAGGGGGGGAAGTGGGACAGGTATAAAGGCACTGGCACCTGTGGGGTGGCCTCTCCAGGAAGTCGAGGGGGACTCAGCCGTTTCTTCTCCGGTTCCGGTCACAAGCCAAGGGGCAATCGGAGCTTGGCTTCCCCCCTCGAATGCAGGGTGCGAACAGGTCGTGCACTTTTTCCGCGCGCGCGGGGCGCAGGGGGGAAGCGGGGGTGGCCTCCATCTGAAATCGTGGGCGGCGTGGCGCCATCGGGGAGCCTCTCATGCTTATTGTTGCCTCTGAGAATTTCCAGGCCCTCCTTTGAAAATCATCGCCAGGACTGGCTGCTGGGCTTTGCCCCTGCGCCTCACGTCACGTCGAAATAAACACTGGAACGCTCACGCTTGCCGATGGGGGTTCCTCGGGGGACCTTTGGTCTTTGCCAGCGGCACATGGAACTCTTGGGGCCCTTTTTCTCGAAACCTCAGAGAGGCCGACCCACCCTCACCTGTGGAGAGGCGCAGAGGACCCAGTAGCCCGCTCTGGAGGTCGCGAGGGAATGTATGGCATAGGATTTAGCGATAGGCATTCAAGGAAGCGCGATTGGGGGCGACTCCCCCTTCTCGAGAGGAAGGCCAAGCCCGACGGAACCAAGGCGATCGGGGGGCCCCTCGCGACGAGGCGCCATACCTCGGAAGAGGACTCAGGGTTCCGCTCTCTGCTGTGGTACATGACGCTGTATCCCAGGGGGAACCTCTGGGGGACGCCTAGAGGGGAGCGGTGGTGGAGCCCTCCGTTGCAAAGCGCCAGAGAGAAGGCAGGACGGCTCTCGCGTCGCTTGCAGATCCCAAGGGGCCCCGTCTCGCTAGGAGGGGGTCCCGGGGGACCCTGCTCCAACGCGTGTGGCGGGGAAAGCCCCGCTTTCTTGGGCAAGGTTGGCCCGGGGATCTCTGGCAGAACACCTGGAGTCGCCGCAGTAGGAAGTCAAGACCCCGTTCGGCAGCCGGATCATTGTTGCCGGGGCATGCACTCCATGCCCATGGCAAGGGAAAAGCGCCTCTCCCTCTATGGGCTGGGCCTCATCGGGGGTGTTCCTGACTTGGCGGACGGTGCATTTTCGAGGTGCGGCTGGGTACCCCTGTCCCGTCTCCCCCGATAGTCCCAACGGGGTCGCCATGCCCTCTTTTCGAGCGGTACAGGGGGCCGAGTCAGCCTCGGGATTGCCGCCCAGGAGGGCGCTGCAGCGCCCTGGGTTCCGCATCAGGCATGCGAGCTAGGACCATTGGCGGTCCCCCGAGGGGGGGAGCGGGGACATGTATAACTGGCACCTATGGGGTGTGGCGCTCCAGGGAGTCGAGGCACTCAGCTTTCGGCCTCTCCGGTCGCACTACCAAGGGCAATATCGGTCTTCCCCTCGAATGGGGCAGGGGCGAAGGTCGTGCCTTTTCGGCGCGGCGAGCAGGGGGAAAAGCGCGGGTGGCCTCTCTCAGAATCGGCTGCGCGTGGCGCCATCGGGGTCGCCTATCTCGTTGCTCTTCTGAGGAAGGTCCAGGCCTCCTTTGATCATCGCTCAGGGGATGCTGGGCTTCCCCCCTCGCCCTCACGTCCAAGGAATATCTGGACTCGCTTGCCGATGGGGGTTCCTCGGGGACCCTTTGGTCGGGCGGCCGGAAACTGGCCCCCTTGGGGCCGGCTTCTCGAACCCTCAGGGAGAGGCTGAGAGTCCCTAGCTCCTGGGAGGTGCGAGGGAATGTAGGGATTGCGATGGCATTCAGGAAGGGGGATTGGAGCCCCCATTCGAGACCAGAGGGCCGACGGCGATGGGGGGCCCCTCGCAGCCTGGCCCTTCTGGAGACTCAGGGTTCCGCTTTTTCGCCTGTGGGGACACCGGGGCACAAATCCCAGGGGAACCTCTGGGGGGCGCCTAAAAAGTGGAGTCCAGCCTACGTTGCAAGCGCCAGAGAGAAAGCAGGACGGATCTCGAGTCGCTGCAGAACCCGAAGGGCCCCCCGTCTCGCAAGGAGTGGGGGCCCGGGGTAGCCCTCGCGGTGTGGCGGGAAGCCCCGCTTTCTTGGCCGCCCGTGCCCGAGCGACTCCACAAGCCGGGCCATCCCTGGAGTCGCCGGATGTTACACCATAGCGCCGTGCGTGCCCGTGCAACAGGTGACAGTGCATGCTTCAACGCGCCCTTCGCCCCGCCCTCGCGCGTCCTCGGTTATGGTCGGGTGGCCTCACGGGGGTGTTCCTGAACTGATTGCGGTGGTGGCATTTCCCTGAGTTGCGGCGGGTACCCCCGCATCTTCTAAACCACCCGAATTCGAGACCTCTCAGCGCGGGCTCTGCCCTTAGCCTCCGAGATGTGCTGAAGACGGCGGGCCGATTGCCCATCTGGAGCTGGTGACCCTGGCGGCAGCCAGTCATAGGAGCATTCGCCAGAGAGTCGCGCTGCCTCGACACACCAGCGCCCTGGGTCCTCCGCGTGCAGGGCGATGGCGCCTAGCGCCCTCCCTACGGTGCGCGTCCCCGTTAAGGGACGCGGAGTGAGGACAGTTATCACCCACTGGCACCTGTCTGGGTTGAGCCCTCCAAGGGACGTTCGAAGGGGACTCTAGCCTTCTTCCTACACCTCTCTCTTCCGGGTCGACACGGCGCCAAAGTCCAAGGCCGCCAATCGGGCTTTCACCCTGACGAATGGGCCCGGGTGGCGAAAAGGTCAGTCGTGCTTCATACTGACCGCGGAACCCAACGCAGGACGGAGCGCGAGGCGCGAGCGCGGCTGCGGCGCCTGGCCCTGGCGAATCCCCAAGGGAATCTTGGGCTGGCGCCTCGGGGAGCATCTCCTTGTGGCCTCTGAGAAGTCCAGGCCTCCTTTGACATCCGCCAGGGGCTGCTGTGCTTCCACCCTCGCCTCCACGGTCCCAGGGAAATGGACGTCGCATGGCCGCAATCATCACCGTGAGCTCCATCCTCGACGGAACCTTTGGAGCTTATGTGTACCGGACCCCGAAGGAAACAACTATCTCTCACTTGGGGCCTCTTCTCGAACCTCAGGAGCGGCGAGAGGTCCCGCTCTGGAGGTAGCGGGGGAATGTTAGGGATATCGATGGCATACAGAGCGCGCGAGTGGACTCTACACCCGTAACGTGCGCGCCTCTCTTCCTAGAAAGAGGGGTGTCCCCCCTTTGGGCGGGGGGGGGTGGCGGGGGGGGGACGGGGTCACACAGAAACGAGCGGTAAACGTTTTGAGACGCGAAGAGTTACATAGAGGACCAGCGGGTTCCATAGGGGGGGTGTGGTCTCTCTCGAGCAGTCGGCGCCTAGAGGGGAGTACTGGGGGGCGGGGCAATAGCGCGTGGGTTGGGCGTGGGAGTAAGAGGGTGAATCTTGTGTATACTGGGGGTGGCTGTATGATAGATGCACACACACACACAAAACCATCTCAACACATAGTGGGGGGGGCGGCAGGGGGCTGCACTACTTCTATCATCTAGATATGGGGGGGGGGGGGGGGGGGGGGGGACGGTCTATCTCTAGATGACATAAGAAATCGCCCGAATGTGGTGGGGTAAAGTTCCGGAGAGGAAAAAAGTAAAAGGTCGTGTAGGTCTCCATGCCCTGCAGAGGGAAAAGCGCCTCCTCCCTCTATGGGCGTGGCCCTCACACGGGGGTGTTCTCGACTTGCGGCGGTGCATTCTCGAGTTGCGGCGGGTACCCCGGCCCGTCTCCCCCGTTTAGCCCAGCGGGGTCGCCATGCCTCCCTTTCGAGCGGACAGGGGCCCGAGCAGCCTCGGGATTCGCCAGGAGGCGCTGCAGCGCCCTGGGTCCCGCGTCAGGCATGGAGCTAGGACCCCTCGGGGGTCCCCGGAGGGGGGGGAGGGGACAGGTATAACTGGCACCTGTGGGGTGGCCTCCAGGGAGTCGAGGGGACTCAGCCTTTCTCTCCGGTCACAGCCAAGGGGCAATCGGGCTTCCCCTCGAATGCAGGGGCGAAGGTCGTGCTTTTCCGCGCGGCGCGCAGGGGGAAGCGGGGGTGGCCTCTCTGAATCGGGGGCGTGGCGCCTCGGGGAGCCTCTCTTGTTGCCTCTGAGAAGTCCAGGCTCCTTTGACATCGCCCAGGGGCTGCTGGGCTTCCCTCGCCTCAGTCCAGGGAACTGGACTCGCTTGCCGATGGGGGTTCCTCGGGGACCTTTGGTCTTGCGGCCGGAACTGGCCCCTTGGGGCCTCTTCTCGAACCTCAGGAGAGGCAGAGAGTCCCGCTCTGGAGGTGCGAGGGAATGTAGGGATTGCGATGGCATTCAGGAAGGGGATTGGACCCCCCTTTCGAGAGGAGGGGCCGACGGCGACGGGGGGCCCCTCGCGAGCGGCCTCTGGAGACTCTCAGGGTTCCGCTCGCCTGTGGGACACGGGTATCCCAGGGAACCTCTGGGGGGCGCCTAGAGGGAGTCCAGCCTCCGTTGCAGCGCCAGAGAGAAGGCAGGACGGCTCTCGCGTCGCTGCAGATCCCGCAAGGGCCCCGTCTCGCAAGGAGGGGGGCCCGGGGGACGCCCTCGCGGTGTGGCGGGAAGCCCCGCTTTCTTGGCAGGTTGGCCCGCGGGGATCTCGGGGGACACCTGGAGTCGCCGCACGCAAGGAGTCAAAGCCCCGTTCGGAGCCGGAACAGGTGCCGGGGCATGCTCTCCATGCCCTGCAAGGGAAAAGCGCCTCCTCCCTCTATGGGCGTGTGCCTCACGGGGGTGTTCTCGACTTGCAGGCGGTGCATTCTCGAGTTGCGGCGGGTATCCCCGGCCCGTCTCCCCCGTTAGGCCCGAGCGGGGTCGCCATGCCTCTCTTTCGAGCGGACAGGGGCCCGAGCAAGCCTCGGGATTCGCCAGGAGGCGCTGCAGCGCCACTGGGTCCTGCGTTCAGGCATGGAGAGCTAGGACACTCGGGGGTCCCCGGAGGGGGGGAGAGGGACAGGTATAACTGGCACCTGTGGGGTGGCACTCCAGGGAGTCGAGGGGACTCAGGCCTTTGCCTCTCCGGTCACAGCCAAGGGCAATCGGGGCTTCCCCTCGAATGCAGGGGCGAAGTTCGTGCTTTTCCGCGCGGCGTCAGGGGGCGAAGCGGGGGTGGCCTCTCTGAATCGGGGGGCCCGTGGCGCCTCGGGGAGCCTCTCTTGTTGGCCTCTGAGAAGTCCCAGGCCTCCTTTGACATCGCCAGGGGCTGCTGGGCTTCCCTCGTGCGCCTCACGTCACAGGGAAACTGGACTCGCTTGCCGATGGGGGTTCCTCGGGGACCCTTTGGTCTTGCGGCCGGAAAAAAGTCTGGCCCCTTGGGGCCTCTTCTCGAACCTCAGGAGAGGCGAGATGTCCCGCTCTGGAGGTGCGAGGGAATGTAGGGATTTGCGATGGCATTCAGGAAGGGGATTGGACCCCCCTTTCGAGAAGGAGGGGCCGACGGCGACGGGGGGCCCTCGCGAGCGGCCCTCTGGAGTACATTCATGGGTTCCGCTCGCCTGTGGACACGGGTATCCCAGGCGAACCTCTGGGGGCGCCTAGAGGAAGTCCAGTCCTCCGTTGCATGCGCCAGAGAGAAGGTCCATGGACGGCTCTCTTGCGTCGCTGCAGATCCCAAGGGGCCCCGTCTCGCCAAGGAGGGTGGGCCCGGGTAGACGCCCTCGCTCGCGGTGTGGCGGGATAGCCCCTTGCTTTCTTGGCAGGTTTGGCCCGGGGATCTCGGGGGACACCTGGAGTCGCCCGCAAGGAGTCAAGCCCCGTTCGGAGCCGGAACAGGGTGCTCGGGGCATGCTCTCCATGCCCTGCAAGGGAAGGAATAAGAAAGGCCTCTCTCCCTCTATGGGCGTGGCGGGGCCTCATCGGGGCGTAATAGGTGTCGCGACTGTTGCCTGGGTGTCGGTGCATTCTCGAGTTTGTGCGGCGGTGTACCCCGAGGCCACGTTAATCATCCTCGTTCCCTAAACTGGCTACCTTCTCCTCACCCTACCTCACCCGCCTGTCACGTCCCCCCCCCCTTCGTTAGCCCAGCGGGGTCGCCGCGCATGCCTTTCACTTTCTGGAGTAGGATAGGGGCTGTCCCGTGCAGCCTCGGGGATTCGCAAGGTGGCGTCTGCTAGCGCCTTCTTGGGTCTCCGCGTTCCAGGCATGGAGCCTGAAGGACCTCTCGGGGGTCCCCGGAAGGGGGGGAGGGAGACTAGGCTATGAACTGGGCCATCCTGTGGGGTGTGGCCTCCCAGGGAGTCGAGGTGAACCTACGTAGCCTGGTCTGTCTCCGCGTCACGAGCCAAGGGCATATGGGATTCCCCCCTCTTACTCAGAATGCAGGGGCGAATGGTCGTGCTTGGTTGTCGCGTCGGCGCACGGGGAGAGCGGGTGGGTGTTGCCTCTCTGAATGCGGGGGCGTGGCGCCTCGGGAGCTCTTCCTGGTTGGCCTTCTGAGAGTAAGTCCTAGGCCTTCCTTTGACATTCTGGCCTGGTGCTGCTGGGCTTCCCTCTACGCTCACGTTCAAGGGAAGAGCTGTGGACCTCGCTTGACGATGGGGGTTCCCTCAGGGGTACATTTGGTCTTGAGCTGGCCGGAACTGGGCCCCTATGAGGGCCTCTTCTCGAACCAGGAGAGGCGAGATATCCCCCGCTCTGGGAGGTGCGAGAGGGGAATGTAGGGATTGCGACGATGGGCATTCAGGAAGGGGGAGTATTGGACCCCCCCCTTTCGAGAGGAGGTAGGGGGGCCGACTCGGCGGACGGGGGGGCCCCTCGCGAGGGCCCGGCCCCCCTCTGGGACTTCAAGGGTTCCTGCCTCGCCCCTGTTTGGGGCCACGGGGGTATCCCCCCGGGAACCTCTGGGGGCGCCCCCTAGAGGGAGTTCCACCTCCGCAGCCCTTGCCCGTGATGAGGAGGGCTCAAGGAAGGAGGACGGGGGGAGGGAGTGGGTCCCTGTCAGAGTCCGCCGGGGGGAGGTCTCACATAGGGGGGGGAGCCCCACGCAAGAGGAGGTGTCACCCCCCGGGGACGCCCGCCTCTGGGGGAGAAGAGGGTTTTGGCGGGCCGGGGAAGCCCCCCCCGCCTTAGGTGGACACTTGGGTCATTGGGCAGAGGGGAGAACCTCGGGGGACCATCCTGGAGTCGCCCCGCAAAGAGGAGTCCAAGAGAGAAGGGGTTTCGTGTCGGAGCCCGGAGTGGGGGGCCAGGGGGCAGGCCCCTCCCATGCGGCGGAGTTGCAAAGAGGAGTGGGGCCGCCTCAGTTGACCCCTCACAGAGGGGGGAGACAGGAGGAGGGACGGGGGAGGGTGGAGAGGCAGAGATGTGCGCGAGCCAGGGCGGGCCAGGGCAATAGTCGTACGGAGGGGAGACCCGGCGGGGGGGGATGGGGTGGGCCAGGCGAGTGGGACTCTCGAGTTTAGCCCCCAGGGGTCCACCCCCCCCCTGCCCGTCTCGCCTGGAGAGGGGCGGGGGACCAGCGGGGGGGATGCCGGGGGGGGGAGCGGACAGGTACAGCGCTGCACGAAGGGGCCTCGGGTATTCGAGGTCAGGAAGGCGCCACAGGCAAGGGGGGGTCCCTGTGGGGTCATGGAGCATGGGGCAATAGGGGGGGGATTTACGGGGGGGTCCCCGAGGAGGGGGGAGGGGTGGGGACTAGGTATAACACTGAGGCCCCACTTGTGGGGTGGGCCCCCCCCCCGTCCCAGAGTGAGAGGGGGACCGCCCCTCAGCCTTTCTCCCCTACCTCCGGGTGCCCCAGCCAAGGGCATAAAAATCCGGTGCTATCTCCCCTCGAATGCATAAGGTCCCCGGCCCTGTTAATTTTTCACTCATCCCTTTTTTCCGAACGCGGCGCATGGGGGAAGCGAGAGGGGGTTCCCTCGCTCTCCTGAATCGGGGGCGGGGCCCGTTGCAGGGGAGCCCTCTCCTTGTTATGCCCCTTGAAGAGAGTCCCTAGGATGTCCTTTTGACACTTCGCCATGGGGCTGGGGTGGGGCTTCCCTCTCGCCTCACGCCCTTCGGACTGCGACTCCAGGGGGGAGACAAGGAAGGCGAGACCTCACGGGGTCGCCTGGGATCATGGGGGGTTTCCTCGGTGCGGGCCCATCTTTGGGGCTCCAATCATCTTGCGGGACGGAGCGAGGCCCAGGGAGGGGGCCCGTCCTTCCCTCGAACCACTGGCGAGGGAGAAGTGCGAGCGCTCCCAGGGACCTGTCACCAGGGAGAGCGCTCAGGTAGGGGAGGCGGAGCACCCCGCTTTCGAATTCAAGGGAAAAGGGGGGGAGGGGGACGGGGGGGGCCCCTTTCGAATAGAGGAAGGCCCCGTGGAGCGTGAACGCAGGGGGACCGCGACGAGAGGGCGGGGGGGGAGAGGGTATCCATACTGGGGACCAGGGTGGGGGCATGGCACTGTAGAGGGAGGGTTCTAGCCCCCCGTTTAGAGATGCGCCTAGGAGAGACGCGCTTGTAGACGGGGGAGGCAGGACTCTCCCGTGCGCCCTGCATGGGGAGCAAGCGAGAGGACAGAAAGTGAAGGCCTCAAGGGGGAGCCTCCTCTTCAAGGGGGAGTACGGGGTGTCAAGATCACCCAAGGCATGCCACGCATCCCCCCCCCCCCCCGACTCAAAGGAGGGGTTGCCCCCGTGGGTGGGGGGTTGGGTTGAGGGGTGGTGGCCTGGAAGCCCCGCCTGGGCGTTTCCTTTGGGCAGGTTGGCCCGAGGGATTTCTCCCGCCCCCCCTGACACCCCTGGAGTGGGTCGGAGGACCCACCCGGCAAGGGAGTCCCCCCAAGACCACCGTTTCGGAGCCGGAACAGGGGGGGGAAGGAGGGGGAGGGAGGGGGGGGGAGGGGGGGTCCATGGGGATGGGTATAGGAGGATGGGGGAATCGGGGTGTGGACGGAAGAGGGGTAGGCAGGGGGGGAGGGGGGGTCAATGGGGCCACTGGATTGGGCGGAGAGGGGTGAGCGGGGTGGGGGAGGAGGGGGGAGGGTGTTGTGGAGGAGAGGGGAGGATGCGTGGCTGAGGGGCTTGTACAAACAAGGGGGACGGAGGGCGTGGAGACTTGTGTGTGGGGCGGGGGCTGTGGATGGGGATGGGGTGGGGGGTGGTGGGAGTGGGGGGGGGCTGGACGGTGCGTGGGCTGCTGGGCTTCCCCTCGCCTCACGTCCAGGGAACTGGACTCGCTTGCCGATGGGGGTTCCTCGGGGACCTTTGGTCTTGCGGCCGGAACTGGCCCCTTGGGGCCTCTTCTCGAACCTCAGGAGAGGCGAGAGTCCCGCTCTGGAGGTGCGAGGGAATGTAGGGATTGCGATGGCATTCAGGAAGGGGATTGGACCCCCCTTTCGAGAGGAGGGGCCGACGGCGACGGGGGGGGGCCCCTCGCGAGCGGCCTCTGGAGACTCAGGGTTCCGCTCGCCTGTGGACACGGGTATCCCAGGGAACCTCTGGGGGCGCCTAGAGGGAGTCCAGCCTCCGTTGCAGCGCCAGAGAGAAGGCAGGACGGCTCTCGCGTCGCTGCAGATCCCAAGGGCCCCGTCTCGCAAGGAGGGGGGCCCGGGGGACGCCCTCGCGGTGTGGCGGGAAGCCCCGCTTTCTTGGCAGGTTGGCCCGGGGATCTCGGGGGACACCTGGAGTCGCCCGCAAGGAGTCAAGCCCCGTTCGGAGCCGGAACAGGTGCCGGGGCATGCTCTCCATGCCCTGCAAGGGAAAAGCGCCTCCTCCCTCTATGGGCGTGGCCTCACGGGGGTGTTCTCGACTTGCGGCGGTGCATTCTCGAGTTGCGGCGGGTACCCCGGCCCGTCTCCCCCGTTAGCCCAGCGGGGTCGCCATGCCTCCTTTCGAGCGGACAGGGGCCCGAGCAGCCTCGGGATTCGCCAGGAGGCGCTGCAGCGCCCTGGGTCCGCGTCAGGCATGGAGCTAGGACCCTCGGGGGTCCCCGGAGGGGGGGGAGGGGACAGGTATAACTGGCAACTGTGGGGTGGCCTCCAGGGAGTCGAGGGGACTCAGCCTTTCTCTCCGGTCACAGCCAAGGGCAATCGGGCTTCCCCTCGAATGCAGGGGCGAAGGTCGTGCTTTTCCGCGCGGCGCAGGGGGAAGCGGGGGGGGGGGCCTCTCTGAATCGGGGGCGTGGCGCCTCGGGGAGCCTCTCTTGTTGCCTCTGAGAAGTCCAGGCCTCCTTTGACATCGCCAGGGGCTGCTGGGCTTCCCCTCGCCTCACGTCCAGGGAACTGGACTCGCTTGCCGATGGGGGTTCCTCGGGGACCTTTGGTCTTGCGGCCGGAACTGGCCCCTTGGGGCCTCTTCTCGAACCTCAGGAGAGGGCGAGAGTCCCGCTCTGGAGGTGCGAGGGAATGTAGGGATTGCGATGGCATTCAGGAAGGGGATTGGACCCCCCTTTCGAGAGGAGGGGCCGACGGCGACGGGGGGCCCCTCGCGAGCGGCCTCTGGAGACTCAGGGTTCCGCTCGCCTGTGGACACGGGTATCCCAGGGAACCTCTGGGGGCGCCTAGAGGGAGTCCAGCCTCCGTTGCAGCGCCAGAGAGAAGGCAGGACGGCTCTCGCGTCGCTGCAGATCCCAAGGGCCCCGTCTCGCAAGGAGGGGGGCCCGGGGGACGCCCTCGCGGTGTGTGGCGGGAAGCCCCGCTTTCTTGGCAGGTTGGCCCGGGGATCTCGGGGGACACCTGGAGTCGCCCGCAAGGAGTCAAGCCCCGTTCGGAGCCGGAACAGGTGCCGGGGCATGCTCTCCATGCCCTGCAAGGGAAAAGCGCCTCCTCCCTCTATGGGCGTGGCCTCACGGGGGTGTTCTCGACTTGCGGCGGTGCATTCTCGAGTTGCGGCGGGTACCCCGGCCCGTCTCCCCCGTTAGCCCAGCGGGGTCGCCATGCCTCCTTTCGAGCGGACAGGGGCCCGAGCAGCCTCGGGATTCGCCAGGAGGCGCTGCAGCGCCCTGGGTCCGCGTCAGGCATGGAGGTAGGACCCTCGGGGGTCCCCGGAGGGGGGGAGGGGACAGGTATAACTGGCACCTGTGGGGTGGCCTCCAGGGAGTCGAGGGGACTCAGCCTTTCTCTCCGGTCACAGCCAAGGGCAATCGGGCTTCCCCTCGAATGCAGGGGCGAAGGTCGTGCTTTTCCGCGCGG
>JAGTYA010000284.1:0-32458 GCA_024291935.2 Okapia johnstoni | reverse complement strand
TTTCGCTTTTAAAACGCCACAACAATGGGTTTGCCTCCAGGCCTCAGTTTCCCTTTCAGACCAGGCCTAGTCTCCAGAGCTCTCTGCTACAGAGCAGACATGTGGAAAAAAGCGCTGTGGTGGGTGCCTTCACGTTCCATGGCACTGGCGAAGCCTTACCTGGGCTTTGGGACCTAGGCACTATGGCCCTTACAACTGAATTTCCAGGTAGCATATTCCAGCCCCTTGTGATTTTCATGCAAAGGCAGCCTGGCAGGGGGTCTTCCTTAGAGTCATAAAAGGGAGCCCAAGGGAGTGCTTATTTCATCTTCCCTGGTGGAAGAGGTGTTTGTCTCTGAAGAAGCAACAACAATGGGTCTGCACCCAGGGCCTCAGTTTCCCAGTAAGAACAGACCTAGTCTCAAGAGCTCTCTGCTACAGAGCACACATGGGGCAATAGCTCTGAGGAGTGTTCCTTGAAGTTCCCTGGCTTGGGGAAACCCTACCACGGCGGTGGAGCCTAGGCACTGTGGCCTCTACCACTGATTTTCAAGGTAGCACTTTCCAGCCTATTGTGATTTTCAGCCAAAGGCAGCCTGGCAGGGTCTCTTCCTTAGAGTCATAAAAGGTAGCCCAAGGGAGTTCTTATTCAATCTTCCCAGGTGCAAGAAGTGTTTAGCTGTTAAGACTTCACAACAATGGGTTTGCCTCCAGGCCTCAGATTCCCAGTCAGACCAGGCCTAGTCTCCAAAGCTCTCTGCTACAGAGCAGACATGTGGAAAATGCGCTGCGGAGGGTGCCTTCACGTTCCAGGGCACTGACGAAGCCTAACCTTGGCTTTGTTTCCTAGGCACTATGGCCCCTACAACTGACTTTCCAGGTAGCACTGCCCAGGCCCTTGTGATTTTCAGCCCCAAAGCAGCGTTTCAGGGTCTCTTCCTTAAAGTCATTAAAGGTAGCCCAAGGGAGTACTTATTCAATCTTCCCTGGTGCAAGATTTGTTTGGCTGTGAAGAAGCCACAACAATGGGTCTGTTCCCAGGGCCTCAGTCTCCCAGTCAGAACAGACCTAGTCTCAAGAGCTCTCTACTACAGAGCAGACATGGGGCAATAGCTCTGAGGAGTGTTCCTTGACGTTCCCTGGCTTGGGGAAGACCTACCTGGGGCTGGGGGGGAGGCACTGTGGCCTCTTCCAGTGACTTTCCAGGTAGCACTTTCCATCCCCTTGTGATTTTCAGCCCCCCAAGCAGCCTTTCTGGGTCTCTTCCTTAGAGGCATAAAAGGTAGCCCAAGGGAGTGCTTATTCAATCTTCCCAGGTACAAGTGGTGTTTGGCTGTTAAGACACCACAAAAATGGGTTTGCTGACAGGTCTCAGTTTCCCATTCAGACCAGGCCTAGTCTCCACAGCTCTCTGCTACAGAGCAGACATGTGGAAAAAGCGCTGTGGAGGGTGCCTTCACGTTCCAGGGCACTGTCGAAGCCTTACCTGGGCTTTGGGACCTAGGCACTAGGACCCCTACAACTGACTTTCGAGGGAGCACTTCACAGCCCCTTTTGATTTTCAGCCCCAAAGCAGCATTTCAGGGTCTCTTCGTTAGAGTCATAAAAGGTAGCCTAAGGGAGTGCTTATTCAATCTTCCCTGGTGCAAGAGGTGTTTGACTGTTAAGAGTCCACAACAATGGGTTTGCCTCCAGGCCTCAGTTTCCCCTCAGGCCTCAGACCAAGCCTAATAATCTAATCTCAGAGAGCTCTCTGTTTCAGAGCAGACATGTGGAAATCGCGCTGTGGAGTGTGCCTTCACATTCCAGGGCACTGTCGAAGCCTTAGCTGGGCTTTGGGACCTAGGCACTATATCCCCAACAACTGCCTTTCCAGGTAGGACTTCCCAGCCCCTTGTGATTTTCAGCCCCAAAGCAGCGTTTCAGGGTCTCTTCCTTAGTGTGATAAAAGGTAGCCCAAGGGAGTGCTTATTCAATCTTCCCTGGTGCAAGAGGTGTTTGTCTGTGAAGAAGCCACAACAATGGCTGCTCCCAGGGCCTCTGTTTCCCTGTTTCCCAGTCAGAACAGACCTAGTCTCAAGAGCTCTCTGCTACAGATCACACATGGGGCAGTAGCTCTGAGGAGTATTCCTTGAGGTTCCCTGGCTTGGGGAATCCCTACCCGGGCATTGGGGCCTAGGCACTGTGGCCTGTTCCACTGACTGACTTTCTAGGTAGAACTTTCCAGCCCCTTGTGATTTTCAGCCAAAGGGCAGCCTGGAAGAGTCTCTTCCTTAGAGTCATAAAAAGTAGCCCAAGGGAGTTCTTATTCAATCTTCCCAGGTGCAAGAAGTGTTTAGCTGTTAAGACTCCACAACAATGGGTTTGCCTCCGGGCCTCAGTTTCGCAGTCAGAACAGGCCTAGTCTCCAGAGCTCTCTGCTACAGAGCAGACATGTGGAAAAACCGCTGTGGAGGGTGCCTTAACGTTCCAGTTCACTGACGAAGCCTTATCTGGGCTTTGGGAACTAGGCACTATAGCCCCTACAACTGACTTTCCAGGTAGCACGTCCCAGCCCCTTTTCATTTTCAGCCCCAAAGCAGCGTTTCAGTGACTCTTCATTAGCGTAATATAAGGTAGACCAAGGGAGTGCTTTTTCAATCTTCCCTGGTGCAAGAGGTGTTTCGCTTTTAAGACGCCACTACAATGGGTTTGCCTCCAGGCCTCAGTTTCCCTTTCAGACCAGGCCTAGTCTCCAGAGCTCTCTGCTACAGAGCAGACATGTGGAAAAAGCGCTGTGGAGGGTGCCTTCACGTTTCATGGCACTGGCGAAGCCTTACCTGGGCTTTGGGACCTAGGCACTATGGCCCCTACAACTGACTTTCCAGGTAGCACTTCCCAGCCCCTTGTGACTTTCAGCCCCAAAGCAGCGTTTCAGAGTCTCTTCCTTAGAGTCATAAAAGGTAGCCCAAGGGATTGCTTATTCAATCTTCCCTGGTGCAAGAGGTGTTTGTCTGTGAAGAAGAAGCCACAACAATGGCTCTGCTCCCAGGGCCTCAGATTCCCAGTCAGAACAGACCTAGTCACAAGAGCTCTCTGCTACAGAGAACACATGGGGAAATAGCTCTAAAGAGTGTTCCCTGAGGTACCCTGGCTTGGGGAAAACCTACACGGGAACTGGGGACAAGACACTGTTGCCTCTTCCACTGATTTTCCAGGTAGCACTTTCCAGCCCCTTTTGATTTTCAACCAAAGGCAGCCAGGCAGGGGCAGGGTCCCCCTTCCTTAGAATCATAAAAGGTAGCCCAAGGGAGTCCTTATTCAATCTTCCCAGGTGCTAGAGGTGTTTGGCTGTTAAGACTCCACAACAATGGGTTTGCCTCCAGGCCTCAGTTTCCCAGTAGGACCAGGCCTAGTCTCCAGAGCTCTCTGCTACAGAGCGGACATTTGGAAAAAGCTCTGTGGAGGGTGCCTTTACGTTCCAGGGCACTGTCGAAGCCTTACCTGCACTTTGGGACCTAGGCACTATGGCCCCTACAACTGACTTTCCAGGTAGCACTTTCCAACCCCTTGTGATTTTCAGCCAAACGCAGCCTGGCAGGGGCAGGGTCTTCCTTAGAGACATAAAAGGTAGCCCAAGGTAGTGCTTATTCAATCTTCCCTAGTGCAAGAGGTGTTTGTGTCTGTGAAGAAGCCACAACAATGGGTCTGCTCCCAGGGCCTCAGTTTCCCAGTCAGAATAGACCTAGTCTCAAGAGCTCTGTGTTTCACAGCACACACAGCACATGGGGGGCAATAGCTCTGAGGAGTGTTTCTTGAGGTTCCCTGTCTTGGGGACGCCCTACCCCGGCGCTTGGGCCTAGGCACTGTTGCATCTTCCCTGATTTTCCACGTAGCACTTTCCAGCCCCTTGTGATTTTCAGCCAAAGTCAGCCTGGCAGGGTCTCTACCTTAGAGTCATAAAAGGTAGCCCAAGGGAGTGCTTATTCCATCTTCCCTGGTGAAAGAGTTGTTTGGCTGTTAAGATGCCACAACAATGGTTTTTTTGCTCCAGGCCTCACTTTCCCAGTCAGACCAGGCCTAGTCTGCAGAGCTCTCTGCTATAGAGCTGACATGTGTAAAAAAAGCGCTGTGGAGGGTGCCTTCACGTTCCAGGGCACTGACGAAGCCTTACCTGGGCTTTGGGACCTAGGCACTATGGCCCCTACAACTGACTTTCCAGGTAGCACTTAACAGCCCCTTTTTTTTTTTCCCAAAGCAGCAGCGTTTCAGGGTCTCTTCCTTAGAGTCATAAAAAAGGTAGCCCAAGAGAGTGCTTATTCAATCATCCCTGGTGCAAAAGGTTTTTGGCTGTTAAGAGGCCACAACAATGGGTGTGCCTCCAAGCCTCTGTTTCCCATTCAGACCAGGCCTAGTCTCTAGAGCTCTCTGCTACAGATCAGACATGTGGAAAAAGCGCTGTGGAGGGTGCCTTCACGTTCCAGGGCACTGTCGAAGCCTTGCCTGGCTTTGGGATCTAGGCTCTATGGCCCCTACAACTGAATTTCCAGGTAGCACTTCCCAGCCCCTTGTGATTTTCAACCAAAGGCAGCATGGCAGGGTGTCTTCCTTATAGTCATAAAAGGTAGCCCAAGGGACTGCTTATTCAATCTTCCCTGGTTCAAGATGTGTCTGTCTCCTAAGACGCCAGAACAATGGGTTTTCCACAGGCCTCAGTTTTCCCAGTCAGACGAGGCCTAGACTCCAGAGCTCTCTGCTACAGAGCAGACTCCAGAGCTCTCTGCTAGCAGACATGGAAAAAAGCGCTGTGGAGGGTGCCTTCACGTTCCAGGGCACTGTCGAAGCCTTACCCGGGCAGTGGGCTCTAATTCCTATGGCCCCTACAAACATACTTCCCAGGTAGCAGTTCCTAACCCCATGTGATTTTCAGCCTGAGGGCGGCGTGGCAGGATTTCTTCCATGGAGGGAGCAAAGGCAGCATAAGGTGTTGCTTTTTCCATCCTCCCTCGCGCAGCAAGTGTTGGGCTGTCAGAAGCCCCAACAATGGGTCTGCTCCAAGGCCTTCAGTCTCCAACCAGATCAAACCTAGTCTGGTGAGCTCTCTTCTACAGTGCACACATGGGCAAACAGTGGTGTGGAGGGTGCCTTGACGTTGCCGGGCACTGGGGAAGCCCTACCCGGGCAGGGGAGCCTAGGCGCTACGGTCCCTACAAACTGACTTCCGAGGTAGCACGTTGCAGCCCCATGTGATTTTCAGCACGAAGGCGGCCTGTCAAACTCTCTTCCCAGGAGGGAGCAAAGGCAGCCTAAGGGAGTGCTTCTTTAAGCCTCCTTCCATCAGCAAGTTTTGGGCTCTGCAGAATCACAAAATGGATCTGCACACAGGGCCTCACTTTTCTAGCCAGACCAGGCCTAGTCGGCGAGCTCTCTGCTACAGTGCACACATGGGGAAACATTGGGGTGAAGGGTGCCTTGACATTGCCGGGCACAGGGGAAGCCCTACCCGGGTGGCGATGACTAGGCGCTATGGCCCATACCACTGACTTTCCAGGTAGCACTTTCCAGCCTCTTGTGATTTTCAGCCCCAAGGCAGCCTGGTAGGTTCTCTTCTTGGAGGGAACAAAGGGAGCCCAAGGGAGTGCTTCTTCAATCCTCCCTAGAACAGCAAGTGTTGCGCTGTTCAGAAGCGCCTACAATGGGTCTGCTCCCAGGGCCTCAGTTTCCCAGTCAGAACAGACCTAGTCTCAAGAGCTCTCTGCTACAGAGCACACATGGGGAAAAAATAGCTCTGAGGAGTGTTATTTGAGGTTCACTGGCTTGGGGAAGCGCTACACGGGCGCTGGGGCCTAGGCACTGTGGCCTCTTCCACTGAATTTCCAGGTAGCACTTACCAGCCCCTTGTGATTTTCAGCCAAAGGCAGCCTGGCAGGGTCTCTTCCTCACAGTCATAAAAGGTAGCCCAAGGGAGTGCTTATTCAATCTTCCGTGGTGCAACAGGTGTTTGGCTGTTATGACGCCACAACAGTGGGTTTGTCTCAAGGCCTCAGTTTCCCAGTCAGACCAGGCCTAGTCTTAAGAGCTCTCTGCTACAGAGTAGACACGTGGAAAAAGCGCTGTGGAGGGTGCCTTCACATTACAGGGCACTGTCGAAGCCTTACATGGGCTTAGGGACCTAGGCACTATGGCCCTTACAGCTTAATTTCCAGGTAGCACTTCATAGCCACTTGTGATTTTTTGTGATTTTCCCCAAGGCAGTCTCATAGGGTCTCTTTCTTGGAGGGAACAAAGGTAGCCCAAGGGAGTGCTGCTTCAACCCTCCCTAGAACAGCAAGTGTTGCGCTGTTCAGAAGCGACTACAATGGGTCTGATCCCTGGGCCTCAGTTTCCCAGTCAGAACAGACCTAGTCTCAAGAGCTCTCTGCTACAGAGCACACATGGGGCAATAGCTCTCAGGAGTGTTCCATGAGGTTCGCTGGCTTGGGGAAGCCCTACCCGGACGCTCGGGCCTAGGCACTGTGGACTCTTCTCTTCCACTGACTTTCCAGGTAGCATTTCCAGCCCCTTGTAATTTTCAGCCAAAGTGAGCCTGGCAGGGTCTCTTCCTTAGAGTCATAAAATGTAGCCCATGGGAATGCTTATTCAGTCTTCCCTGGTGCAAGAGGTTTTTGGTGTTAAGTGGCCACAACAATGGGTTTGCCTCCAGGCCTCAGTTTCCCATTCAGACCAGGCCCTAGTCTCCAGAGCTCTCTGCTACAGAGCAGACAAGTGTGGAAAAAAAATCGCTTTGGAGGGTGCCTTCTCGTTCCAGGGCACTGTCAAAGCCTTACCTGGGCTTTGGGACCTAGGCACTATGGCCCCTAAAACTGACTTTCCAGGTAGCACTTCGCAGCCCCTTGTGATTTTCGGCCCCAATGCAGCCTTTCAGGGTCTCTTCCTTAGATTCATAAAAGGTAGCCCAAGAGAGTGCTTATTCAATCTTCCCTGGTGCAACAGGTGTTTGTCTGTGAAGAAGCCACAACAATGGGTCTGCTCCCAGGGCCTCAGTTTCCCAGTCAGAACAGACCTAGTCTCAAGAGCTCTCTGCTACAGAGTACACATGTGGCAATAGCTCTGAGGAGTGTTCCCTGAGGTTCCCTGGCTTGGGGAAGCCCTACCCGGGCGCTGGGGCCAAGGTACTGTGGCGTCTTCCACTGACTTTCCAGGTAGCACTTTTCAGCCCCTTGTGATTTTCAGCCAAAGGCAGCCTGGTAGGGTCTCTTCATTAGAGTCATAAAAAGGTAGCCCCCAAGGGAGTGCTTATTCAATATTCCCAGGTGCAAGAGGTGTTTGGCTGTTAAGACTCCACAACAATGGGATTTCCTCCAGGCCTCAATTTCCCAGTCAGACCAGGGCTAGTCTCCAGAGCTCTCTGCTACGGAGCAGACATGTGGAAAATGCGCTGTGGAGGGTGCTTTCATGTTCCAGGGAACTGTCGAAGCCTTACCTGGGCTTTGGGAACTAGGCACTATGGCCCATAGAACTGACTTTCCGGTTAGCACTTCCCAGCCCCCTTTTTTTGATTTTGAGCCCCAAAAGTGGCGTTTCATGGTCTCTTGCTTAGAGTCAAAAAGGTAGCCCAAGGGAGTGCTTATTCAAGGGAGTGCTTATTCAATGGTGGTGCAAGAGGTTTTTTTGCTGTAAAGAGGCCACAACAATGGGTTTGCCTCCAGGCCTCAGTTTCCCATTCAGACCAGGCCTAGTCTCCAGAGCTCTCTGATCTCAGAGCTCTCTGATGAGGACATGAGAAAAAAAAGTGGAGGGTGCCTTCACGTTCCAGGGAACTGTCGAAGCCTTACATGAGCTTTGGGACCTAGTCACTATGGCCCCTACAACTGACCTTCCAGGTAGCACTTTCCAGCCCCTTGTGATTTTCAGACAAAGGCAGCCAGGCAGGGTCTCTTTCTTAGAGTCATAAAAGGTAGCCCAAGGGAGTGCTTATTCAATCTTCCCTGGTGCAAGAAGTGTTTGTCTGTGAAGACCCCACAACATTGGGTATGTTCTCAGGGCCTGAGTTTCCCGTTCAGAACAAACCTAGTCTCAAGAGCTCTCTGCTACAGAGCACACGTGGGGCAATAGCTCTAAGCTCTAGTGTTCGTTGAGGTTCCCTGGCTTGGAGAAACCCTACCCTGGTGGTGGGGCCTAGGCACAGTGGCCTCTTCCACTGACTATCCAGGTAGCACTTTCTAGCACCTTGTGATTTTCAGCCAAAGGCAGCCTGGCAGGGTCCCTTCCTTAGAGTCATAAAAGGTAGTCAGGTAGGGAGTGCTTATTGAATCTTCCCTGGTGCAAGAGGTGTTTGGCTGTTAAGACCCCACAACAATGGGTTTGCGTCCAGGCCTCAGTTTCACAGTCAGACCAGGCCTAATCTCCAGAGCTCTCTGCTACAGAACAGACATGTGGAAAAAGCGCTGTGAATGGTGCCTTCACGTTCCAGCGCACTGTCGAAGGCTTACCTGGACTTTGGGACCTAGGCACTAGGGCCCTATGGCCCCTACAACTGACTTTCCATGTAGCACTTCACAGTCCCTTCTGATTTTCAGCCAAAGCAGCCAAAGGAGCCTGGGAGTGTGTATTTCTTAGCGTCATAAAAGGTAGCCCCACGGAGTGCTTATTCAATCTTCCTGGTGCAAGAAGTGTTTGTCTGTGAAGAAGCCACAACAATGGGTCTGCACCCAGGGCCTCAGTTTTCCAGTCAGAACAGACCTAGTCTCAAGAGAGCTCTCTACAGAGCACACAGCACACATGCATGGGGCAATAGCTCTGAGGAGTGTTCCTTGATGTTCCCTGGATTGGGGAAGCCCTACTCGGGGGTGGGGCCTAGGCACTGTGTCCTCTTCCACTGACTTTCCAGTTAGCACTTCCCAGCCACTTTTGATTTTCAGCCCGAAAGCAGCATTTCAGGGTCTCTTCCTTAGAGACATAAAAGGTAACCCACGGGAGTGCTTATTCAATATTCCGAGGTGCAAGAGGTGTTTGGCTGTTAAGGCTCCACAACAATGGGTTTGCCTCCAGGATTCAGATTCCCAGTCACACCTGGCCTAGTCTCCAGAGCTCTCTGCTACAGAGCAGACCTGTGGAAAATGCGCTGTGGAGGGTACCTTCACGTTCCAGAGCACTGTCAAAGCCTTACCTGGTCTTTGGGACCTAGGCACTATGGCCCCTACAAATGACTTTCTAGGTAACACTTCACAGCCCCTTTTGATATTCTGCCCCAAAGCAGCGTTTCAGCGTCTCTTACTTAGAGTCATAATAGGTAGCCTAAGGGAGTGCTTATTCAATCTTCCCTGTTGCAAGAGGTGTTTGGCTGTTAAGATGCCACAACAATGGGTTTTCCTCCAGGCCTCAGTTTCCCATTCAGATCAGGCCTATTCTCCAGAGCTCTCTGCTACAGAGCAGACATGTGGAAAAAGCGCTGTGGAGGGTGCCTTCATGATCCAGGGCACTGTCAAAGCCTTACCTGGGCTTTAGGTCCTAGACCCTATGGCCCCTACAACAGACTTTCCAGGTAGCACTTCCCAGCCCCTTGTGATTTTCAGGCCCAAAGCAGCATTTCAGGGTCTCTTCCTTAGAGTCATAAAAGGTAGCCCAAGGGGGTGCTTATTCAATCTTCCCAGGTGCAAGAGGTGTTTGGCTGTTAAGAAAACACAACAATGGGTTTGCCTCCAGGCCTCAGTTTCCCAGTCAGACCAGGCCTAGTCTTCAGAGCTCTCTGCTACAGAGGAGAGAGCATGTGGAAAAAAAAAAGCTGTGGAGGGTACCTTCACGTTCCAGGGCACTGTCGAAGCCGTACCTGGGCTTTGGGACCTAGGCACTATGGCCCCTACAACTGACTTTCCAGGTAGCACTTCCCAGCCCCTTATGATTTTCAGCCCCAAAGCAGCGTATCAGGGTCTCTTCCTTACAGTCATAAAAGGTAGCCCAAGGGAGTGCTTATTCAATCTTCCCTGGTGCAAGAGGTGTTTGCTGTGAAGAAGCCACAACAATGGGTCTGCTCCTAGGGTCTCAGTTTTCCAGTCAGAACAGACCTAGTCTCAAGAGCTATCTGCTGCAGAATACACATTGGGAAATAGCTCTGAGGAGTGTTCCTTGAGGTTCCCTGGCTTGGGGAAGCCCTACTGGGGCGCTGGGGCCTAGGCACTGTGGCCTCTCCAACTGAATTTCCATGTAGCACTTTCCAGCCCCTTGTGATTTTCAGCCAAAGGCAGCCTGGCAGGGGCAGCCTGGCAGGGTCTTAGAGAGACATAAAAGGTAGACCAAGGGAGTGCTTATTCAATCTTCCCAGGTGCAAGTGGTGTTTGGCTGTTAAGACTCCACAAAAAAAAATTTGCCTCCAGTACTTAGTTACCCAGTGAGACCAGGCCTAGTCTCCAGAGCTCTCTGCTACAGAGCAGACATGTGGAAAATGCACTGTGGAGGGTTCCTTCACGTTCCAGGGCACTGTCGAAGCGTTAACCTGGGCTTTGGGACCTAGGCACTATGGCCCCTACAACTGACTTTCCAGGTAGCACTTCCCAGCCCCTTTTGATTTTCAGCCCCAAAGCAGCGCTTTCAGCGTCTCTTTCTTGGAATCATAATATCATAATAGCCCCAAGGGATTGCTTATTCAATCTTCCCTGGTGCAAGAGGTGTTTGGCTCTTAAGACACCACAACAAATGGTTTGCCTCCAGGCCTCAGTTTCCCAGTCAGACCAGGCCTAGTCTCCAGTCTCTGTGCTACAGAGCAGAGAGCATATGGAAAAAGCGCTGTGGAGGGTGCCTTCACGTTCCAGGGCACTGTCGAAGCCTTACCAGGGCTTTAGGACCTAGGCACTATGGCCCCTACAACTGACTTTCCAGGTAGCCCTTCCCAGCCCCTTGTGATTTTCAGGCCCAAAGCAGCGTTTCAGCGTCTCTTACTTAGAGTCATAATATGTAGCCCAAGGGAGTGCTTATTCAATCTTCCCTGGTGCAAGAGGTGTTTGGCTGTTAAGACACCACAACAATGGGTTTGACTCGAGGCCTCAGTTTCCCAGTCAGACCAGGCCTAGTCTCCACAGCTCTGTGCTACAGAGCAGACATGTTGAAAAGGCGCTGTAGAGGGTGCCTTCACCTTCCAGGACACTGTCAAAGCCTTACCTGGGCTTTGGGACCTAGGCACTATGACCCCTACAACTGACTTTCCAGGTAGCACTTCCCAGCCCATTGTGATTTTCACCCAATTGCAGCCTGGCAGCAGCCTGGTCTTCCTTCCTTAGTCATAAAAAGGTTTTGCCCAAGGGAATGCTTATTCAATCTTTCCTGGTGCAAGAGGTGTTTGTCTGTTAGGAAGCCACAACACTGGGTCTGCTCCCAGCGCCTCAGTTTCCCAGTCAGAACAGACCTAGTCTCAAGAGCTCTCTGCTACAGAGCACACACACAGGGAAACAAAGTTGCGGCGGGTGCCTTGACGTTCCCGGGCACTGGAGAAGCAGAAAGCTCGCGCGACTAGACCTGGTCTGACTGACTAGGAAACTGAAGCTCTGGAATCAGACCCATTTTGTGGCTTGTGAACAGCGCCAAACTTGCTTTGCGAAGGAAGATTGAAACAGCTCTCTGTTGGCCTGCCTTTTCTCCCTCCAAGGAAGATGGCCTGCTAGGCGGCATTCGGGCTGAAAATCACATTGGACGGTGAAAGTGCTAGCTGGGAAGTCAGCTTTCAGCGGTTGGAGCGCCTAGCGCCCCCACTTCCCCGTGTAGGGCTTCCCAGTGCCCGGGAACGTCAAGGCACCCTCCACAACTTTGTTTCCCAATGTGTGCTCTACAGCAGAGGACTTGCGAGACTAGGCCTGGTCTAAATAGGAAACTGAGGTCCTGGGAGGATCCCTTGATTGTGGCTTCCTAAAAGCCCAACACTCGATGCGGGAAGGCGGATTGAATCAGCACTCCCTTGGGCTGCATTTGCTCCCTGCAAAAAGACAGCCTGCTAGACCGCATTTGACCTGAAAATCACATTGGACTGGGAAGTGCTAGCAGGGAAGTCAGTTTTCAGTGGCTGCAGCGCCTAGTCCCCCCCACTTCCAGGGTAGGGCTTTCCCAGTGCCCGGGAACGTCATGGCACCCTCCACACCACTGTTTCCCCAAGTGTGCTCGGTAGCAGAGAGCTCGCGTGACTAGGCCTGGTCTGACTAGGAAACTGATGCCTGGAGGCAAAAACTTTCTTGTGGATTTTTAACAGCCAAACACCTCTTGTACCAGGGAAGATTGATTAAGCACTCCGTTGGGCTATCCTTTATGACTCTAAGAAAGAGACCCTGCCAGGCTACCTTGGGGCTGAAAATCACAAGGGGCTGGATAGTGCTAGCTGGAAAGTCAATGGAATGGGCCATAGTGCCTAGGCCCCCCCGCCGCACGGGTAGGGCTTAACAAAGCCAGGGAATCTCAAGGAACACTCCTCAGAGCTATTGCCCCATGTGTGCTCCGTAGCAGAGAGCTCTGGAGATTACTAGGTCTGTTCTGACTGGGAAACTGAAACCCTGGGAGCAGACCCATTGTTGTGCCTTCTTAACAGACAAACACCTATTGCACCAGGGAAGCTTGAATAAGCACTCCCTTGGGTTACCTTTTATGACTCTAAGGAAGAGACCCTGCCAGGCTGCATTTGGCTGAAAATCACAAGGGGCTGGAAAGTGCTCCCTGGAAAGTCAGTGGAAGAGATCACAGTGCCTAGGCCCCACCGCCCACCGTAGGGCTTCCCCAAGCCAACCTCAAGGAACACTCCTCAGAGCTAGCTGCCCCATTGCCCCATGTGTGGTCTGTATCAGACAGCTGTGGAAACTATGTCTGTTCTGACTGGGAAACTGAGGCCCTGGGAGGCAGACCCATTCTTGTGTCTTCTTAACAGACAAACACCTGTTGCACAAGGAAGCCTGAATAAGCACTCCTTTGGGCTACTTTTTTGAGTCTAAGGAAGAGACCCTGCCAGGCTGCCTTTGGCTTTGAAAAATCACAAGGGGCTGGAAAGGCTACCTGGAAAGTCAGTGGAAAGAGGCCACAGTGCCTAGGCCCCACCGCCCCCTAGGTAGGGCTTCCCCACCCCACAGGGGCCCCACCCCCGGGAACCTCAAGGAACAAGGAACACTCCTCCATTTCCCCCAATGTGTGCTCTGTAGCAGAGAGCTCTGGAGACTAGGTCTGTCTGACTGGGAAACTGAGGCCCTGGGAGCAGACCCATTGTTGTGGCTACTTAACAGACAGACAAACACTTGCCCAGGGAAGCCTGAATATGCACTCCATTGGGCTATCTTTTTGACTCTAAGGAAGAGACCCCCTGCCAGGTTCCATTTGGTTGAAAATCACAAGGGGCTGGAAAGTGCTACCTGGAAAGTCAGTGGAAGGGGCTGGAGCGGCCTAGGACCCACCGCCCCACTGTAGGGGGCTTCCCCAAGCCCCCAGAACCAAGGCACCCTCCCCAGGCAGCTAATGCCCCATGTGTGCTCCCTGTAGCACAGAGCTCTGGAGAATAGGCTGGTCTGACTAGGAGGAATGAGGCCTGGAGGCAGACCCATTGTTGTGGCTTCTTAACAGACAAAAACCTTGCTGTACCAGGGAAGCCTGAATAAGCACTCCCTTGGGTGACCTCTTATGACTGTAAGAAAGACACTCCCTGCCCCTCTTATGACTGTAAGAAAGAGCATTTGGGCTGAAAATCACAAGGGGCTGGAAAGGGCTACCTGGAAAGTCAGTGGAAGAGATCACAGTGCCTAGGCCCACTGCCGGGGTAGGGCTTCCCCAGGTCAGGGAACCTCAAGGAACACTCCTCAGAGCTATTGCCCCATGTGTGCTCTGTATCAGAGAGCTGTGGAGACTACTAGGTCTGTTCTGACTGGGAAACTGAGGCCCTGGGATCAGACCCATTTTGCGGCTTCTTAACAGACAAACACCTCTTGCACCAGGGAAGCTTGAATAAGCACTCCCTTGGGCTACCTTTTATGACTCTAAGAAGAGACCCTGCCAGGCTGCTTTGGCTGAAAAAAATCACAAGGGGCTGGAAAGTGCTACCTGGAAAGTCAGTGGAAGAGGCCACAGTGCCTAGGCCCCAACGCCCGGGTAGGGCTTCCCCAAGCCAGGGGGGAACCAAGGCACACTCCTCAGAGCTATTGCCCTATGTGTGCTCTGTAGCAGAGAGCTCTGCTGACTACTAGGCCTGTCTGACTGACTGGGAAACTGAGACTCTGGGAGCAGACCCCCATTGTTGTGGCTCTTAACAGACAAACACTTGCTGTGCACCAGGGAAGGAGGATTCACTCTACCTTTTATGACACTCTGTTTGGGCTACCTGCCTTTTCTGACCTAGAAAGGAAGACTTACCTGCTGAAGCTGCATTTTTCTCATGGCTGAGCAGAAGCTCTGGAAGGGGGCTGGGAAGGGCTACCAGGAAAGTTGTGTTTTTAGCGGCCATGGATGCCTAGGCCCCACTTGCCCAGGTAGGGATTCCCAGGGCCCTGGAACAAGGGGCTGTCCTGGAAACACAGTCCCCAGGGCTGTGTTTCTCCAAGTGCTCTGTAGCTCTGTAGAAAGCTCTGCTCTGACTAGGCTCTGCTCTGACTGCTCTGTGCAGAAAGCTGAGGGCCTGGGGAAACTGAGGAGTGGAGGCAGACCCATTGTTGTGGCTGTTCTGAACAGCCCCGGCCTTGCTGCACCAAGGGAGGATTTTCAAGCACTCTCTCTTGGGCTGCCTTTTCTCCCTCTAAGGAAGAGCCCCTGCCAGGCCGCCTTCGGGCTGAAAATCACCCTGGCTGGGGAAGTGCTACCTGGAAAGGCAGTTTTTCAGAGGCTGGAGCGCCTAGGCCCCACTTGCCGGGGGCTAGCTTCCCAGGGCCCGGGAACGTCAAGGCACTCTCTCCACCACTGTTTCTCCAAGTGTGCTCTGTAGCAGAGAGCTCTCGCGACTAGGCCTGCTTTGACTAGGAAATCAAGGCTCTGGAGTCAGACCCATTTTTGGGGCTTTGAAGAGCCCCAGCCTTGCCCCCCCCGAAGGAGGAAGGAACTCAGCACTCTGTTGGGCTGCCTTTTTTCCCTCCTCCAAGGAAGAGAAGCCTGCTAGGCCGCATTCGGGCTGAAAATCACCCTGGACTGGGAAGGGCTAGCCGGGAAGGCAGTTTTCAGGCGGCTGGAGCGCCTAGGCCCCACTTGCCGGGTAGGGCTTTCCCCCCTTGGGCCCGGGAACGTCCAGGCACTCTCTCCCCACCACTGTTTCTCCTCCCACCACTGTTCTCCAAGTGTGCTCTGTAGCAGAGAGCTCGCGCGACTAGGCCTGCTCTGACTAGGAAAAATGAGGCTCTGGAGTCAGACCCATTTTGCGGCTTCTGAACAGCCCCACACTTGCTGTGCGAAGGAGGATTGACTCAGCACTCTGTTGGGCTGCCTTTTCTCCCTCCAAGGAAGACGTCCTGCTAGGCCGCATTCGGGCTGAAAATCACTGACTGGACTGGGAAGGGCTAGCCGGGAAGGCAGTTTTCAGCAGGCTGGAGCGCCTAGGCCCCACTTGCCGGGTAGGGCTTCCCCAGGGCCCCGGAACGTCAAGGCACTCTCCCCACCACTGTTTCTCCAAGTGTGTGCTCTGTAGCAGAGAGCTCGCGCGACTAGGCCTGCTCTCTGACTAGGAAATTGAGGCTCTGGAGTCAGACCCATTTTGCCTGCTCTGACGGGAAAATTGAGAACTGCCCCAGCCTTGCTGTGCTGAAGGAGGATTGACTCAGGATTGACTCAGCACTCTGTTGGGCTGCCTTTTCTCCCTCCAAGGAAGACGTCCTGCTAGGCCGCATTCGGGCTGAAAATCACCCTGGACTGGGAAGGGCTAGCCGGGAAGGCAGTTTTTTCAGCGGCTGGAGCGCCTAGGCCCCACTTGCCAGTAGGGCTTCCCCAGCCCGGGAACGTCAAGGCACTCTCTCCCCCCACTGTTTCTCCAAGTGTGCTCTGTAGCAGAGAGCTCGCGCGACTAGGCCTGCTCTGACGAGGAAAAACTGAGGCTCTGGAGTCAGACCCATTTTGCGGCTTCTGAACAGCCCCACCTTGCTGTGCGAAGGAGGATTGATTGACTCAGCACTCTGTTGGGCTGCCTTTTCTCCCTCCAAGGAAGACGTCCTGCTAGGCCGCATTCGGGCTGAAAATCACACTGGACTGGGAAGGGCTAGCCGGGAAGGGCAGTTTTTTTTTTCAGCTGGAGCGCCTAGGCCCCCACTTGCCGGGTAGGGCTTCCCCAGGGCCCGGGAACGTCAAGGCACTCTCCCCACCACTGTTTCTCCAAGTGTGCTCTGTAGCAGAGAGCTCGCGCGACTAGGCCTGCTCTGACTAGGAAACTGAGGCTCTGGAGTCAGACCCATTTTGCGGCTTCTGAACAGCCCCAGCCTTGCTGTGCGAAGGAGGATTGACTCAGCACTCTGTTGGGCTGCCTTTTCTCCCCCTAAGGAAGACGTCTTGCTAGGCTGCATTCGGGCTGAAAATCACCATGGATTGGGAAGGGCTAGCCGGGAAGGCAGTTTTTTTCAGTGGCTGGAGCGCCTAGGCCCCACTTGCCGTGTAGGGATTCCCAGGGCCCGTGAACGTCAAGGCACTCTCGCCGCCACCACTGTTTCTCCAAGTGTGCTCTGTAGCAGAGAGCTCGTGCGACTAGGCCTGCTCTGACTAGGAAAAATGAGGCTCTGGAGTCAGACCCATTGTGCGGCTTCTGAACAGCCCCAGGCCTTGCTGCGCGAAGGAGGATTCACTCAGCACTCTGTTGGGCTGCCTTTTCTCCCTCCAAGGAAGACGTCCTGCTAGGCCGCATTTGGGCTGAAAATCACCCTGAACTGGGAAGGGCTAGCCGGGAAGGGAGTTTTCAGTGGCTGTAGCGCCTAGGTCCCAATTGCCGGATAGGGCTTCCCCAGGGCCCGGGAACGTCAAGGCACTCGCCCCACCACTGTTTCTCCCAAGTGTGCTCTGTAGCAGAGAGCTCGCGCGACTAGGCCTGCTGTGACTAGGAAACTGAGGCTCTGGAGTCAGACCCATTTTTTGGCTTCTGAACAGCCCCAGCCTTGCTGTGCGAAGGAGGATTGATTGATCAGCATTCTGTTGGGCTGCCTTTTCTCCCTCCCGATGAAGACGTCCTGTTAAGCCGCATTCGGGATGAAAAATCACCCTGGACTGGGAAGAGCTAGCCGGGAAGGCAGTTTTCAGCGGCTGGAGCGCCTAGGCCCCACTTGCCGGGTAGGGCTTCGGGAACCTCAAGGAACACTCCTCAGAGCTATTGCCCCGTATGTGCTCTGTATCAGAGAGTTCTTGAGACTACTAGGGCTGTTCTGACTTGGAAACTGAGGCCCTGGGAGCAGACCCATTGTTGTGGCTTCTTAACAGACACACAACTGTTCCACCATGGAAGCCTGAATAAGCACTCCCTTGGGCTACCTTTTATGACTCTACAAAAGAGACCCTGCCAGGCTGCCTTTGACTGAAAATCACAGGGGGCTGGAAAGTGCTACCTGGAAAGTCAGTGGAAGAGATCACAGTGCCTAGGCCCTACCGCCCGGGTAGGGCTTCCCCAAGCCAGGGAACCTCAAGGAACACTCCTCAGAGCTATTGCCCCATGTGTGCTCTGTAGCAGAGAGCTCTGTAGACTAGGTGTGTGTGTTCTGACTGACTGGTAAACTGAGGCCCTGGGAGCAGACCCATTGTTGTGGCTTCTTAACAGACAAACAACTCTTGCACAAGGGAAGCTTGAATAAGCACTCCCTTGGGCTACCTTTTATGACTCTAAGGAAGAGACCCTGACAGGCTGCCTTTGGCTGAAAATCACAAGGGGCTGGAAAGTGCTTCCTGGAAAGTCAGTGGAAGAGGCCACAGTGCCTAGGCCCCACGGCCCGGGTAGAGCTTCCGCAAGCCGGGGAACCTCAAGGAACACTCCTCAGAGCTATTGCGCCATGTGTGCTCTGTGGCAGAGGGCTCTCGATACTAGGTCTGTTCTGACTGGAAAACTGAGGCCCTGGGAGCAGACCCATTCTTGTGGCTTCTTAACAGACAAAAACCTCTTGTACCAGGGAAGCCTGAATAAGTACTCCCTTGGGTTACCTTTTATGGCTATAAGAAAGAGAACCTGCCAGGCTGTCTTTGGCTGAAAATCACAAGGGGTTGGATAGTGCTACCTGGAAAGTCAGTGGAAGAGGCCACAGTGCCTAGGCCCCACCACCCGGGTAGGGCTTAACCAAGCCAGGGGACTCAAGGAACACTCCTGAGAGCTATTGCCCCATGTGTGCTCCGTAGCAGAGAGCTCTGGAGACTACTAGGTCTGTTCTGACTGGGAAACTGAGACCCTGGGAGCAGACCCATTGTTGTGCCTTCTTAACAGAGATACACCTCTTGCACCAGGGAAGCTTGAATAAGCACTCCCTTGGGTTACCTTTTATGACTCTAAGGAAGAGACCCTGCCAGGCTGCATTTGGCTGAAAATCACAAAGGGCTGGTAAGTGCTACCTGCAAAGTCAGTGGAAGAGATCACAGTGCCTAGGTGCCACAGCCGGGGTAGGGCTTCCCCAAGCCAGGGAACCACAAGGAACACTCCTCAGAGCTATTGCACCGAGTGTGCTCTGTAGCAGAGAGTTCTGGACACTAGGTCTGTTCTGACTGGGAAACTGATTCCCTGGGATCAAACCCATTGTTGTGGCTTCTTAAAAGACAAACACCTGTTGCACCAGGGAAGCTTGAATAAGCACTCTTGGGCTACCTTTTATGACTCTAAGGAAGAGACCCTGCAAGGCTGCATTTGGCTGAAAATCACAAGGGGCTGGAAAGTGCTACCTGGAAAGTCAGTGGAAGAGGCCACAGTGCCTAGGCCCCACCGCCCGGGTAGGGCTTCCCCAAGCCCGGGAACCTCAAGGAACACTCCTCAGAGCTATTGCCCCATGTGTGCTCTGTAGCAGAGAGCTCTGGAGACTACTAGGTCTGTTCTGACTGGGAAACTGAGGCCCTGGGAGCAGACCCATTGTTGTGGCTTCTTAACAGACAAACACCTGCTTGCACCAGGGAAGCTTGAATAAGCACTCCCTTGGGCTACCTTTTATGACTCTAAGGAAGAGACCCTGCCAGGCTGCCTTTGGCTGAAAATCACAAGGGGCTGGAAAGTGCTACCTGGAAAGTCAGTGGAAGAGGCCACAGTGCCTAGGCCCCACCGCCGGGTAGGGCTTCCCCAAGCCAGGGAACCTCAAGGAAACACTCCTCAGAGCTATTGCCCCATGTGTGCTCTGTAGCAGAGAGCTCTGGAGACTAGGTCTGTTCTGACTGGGAAACTGAGGCCCTGGGAGCAGACCCATTGTTGTGGCTTCTTAACAGACAAACACCTCTTGCACCAGGGAAGCTTGAATAAGCACTCCCTTGGGCTACCTTTTATGACTCTAAGGAAGAGACCCTGCCAGGCTGCCTTTGGCTGAAAATCACAAGGGGCTGGAAAGTGCTACCTGGAAAGTCAGTGGAAGAGGGCACAGTGCCTAGGCCCCACCACCCCGGGGTAGGGCTTCCCCAAGCCAGGGAACCTCAAGGAACACTCCTCAGAGCTATTGCCCCATGTGTGCTCTGTAGCAGAGAGCTCTGGAGACTAGGTGTGTTCTGACTGGGAAACTGAGGCCCTGGGAGCAGACCCATTGTTGTGGCTTCTTAACAGACAAACACCTCTTGCACCAGGGAAGCCTGAATAAGCACTCCCTTGGGCTACCTTTTATGACTCTAAGGAAGAGACCCTGCCAGGCTGCCTTTGGCTGAAAATCACAAGGGGCTGGAAAGTGCTACCTGGAAAGTCAGTGGAAGAGGCCACAGTGCCTAGGCCCCACCGCCCGGGTAGGGCTTCCCCAAGCCAGGGAACCTCAAGGAACACTCCTCAGAGCTATTGCCCCATGTGTGCTCTGTAGCAGAGAGCTCTGGAGACTAGGTCTGTTCTGACTGGGAAACTGAGGCCCTGGGAGCAGACCCATTGTTGTGGCTTCTTAACAGACAAACACCTCTTGCACCAGGGAAGCTTGAATAAGCACTCCCTTGGGCTACCTTTTATGACTCTAAGGAAGAGACCCTGCCAGGCTGCCTTTGGCTGAAAATCACAAGGGGCTGGAAAGTGCTACCTGGAAAGTCAGTGGAAGAGGCCACAGTGCCTAGGCCCCACCGCCCGGGTAGGGCTCCCCAAGCCAGGGAACCTCAAGGAACACTCCTCAGAGCTATTGCCCCATGTGTGCTCTGTAGCAGAGAGCTCTGGAGACTAGGTCTGTTCTGACTGGGAAACTGAGGCCCTGGGAGCAGACCCATTGTTGTGGCTTCTTAACAGACAAACACCTCTTGCACCAGGGAAGCCTGAATAAGCACTCCCTTGGGCTACCTTTTATGACTCTAAGGAAGAGACCCTGCCAGGCTGCATTTGGCTGAAAATCACAAGGGGGGCTGGAAAGTGCTACCTGGAAAGTCAGTGGAAGAGGCCACAGTGCCTAGGCCCCACCGCCCGGGTAGGGCTTCCCCAAGCCAGGGAACCTCAAGGAACACTCCTCAGAGCTATTGCCCCATGTGTGCTCTGTAGCAGAGAGCTCTGGAGACTAGGTCTGTTCTGACTGGGAAACTGAGGCCCTGGGAGCAGACCCATTGTTGTGGCTTCTTAACAGACAAACACCTCTTGCACCAGGGAAGCTTGAATAAGCACTCCCTTGGGCTACCTTTTATGACTCTAAGGAAGAGACCCTGCCAGGCTGCATTTTGGCTGAAAATCACAAGGGGGCTGGAAAGTGCTACCTGGAAAGTCAGTGGAAGAGGCCACAGTGCCTAGGCCCCACCGCCCGGGGTAGGGCTTCCCCAAGCCAGGGAACCTCAAGGAACACTCCTCAGAGCTATTGCCCCATGTGTGCTCTGTAGCAGAGAGCTCTGGAGACTAGGTCTGTTCTGACTGGGAAACTGAGGCCCTGGGAGCAGACCCATTGTTGTGGCTTCTTAACAGACAAACACCTCTTGCACCAGGGAAGCTTGAATAAGCACTCCCTTGGGCTACCTTTTATGACTCTAAGGAAGAGACCCTGCCAGGCTGCATTTGGCTGAAAATCACAAGGGGCTGGAAAGTGCTACCTGGAAAGTCAGTGGAAGAGGCCACAGTGCCTAGGCCCCACCACCCGGGTAGGGCTTCCCCAAGCCAGGGAACCTCAAGGAACACTCCTCAGAGCTATATTGCCCCATGTGTGCTCTGTAGCAGAGAGCTCTGGAGACTACTAGGTCTGTTCTGACTGGGAAACTGAGGCCCTGGGAGCAGACCCATTGTTGTGGCTTCTTAACAGACAAACACCTCTTGCACCAGGGAAGCTTGAATAAGCACTCCCTTGGGCTACCTTTTATGACTCTAAGGAAGAGACCCTGCCAGGCTGCATTTGGCTGAAAATCACAAGGGGCTGGAAAGTGCTACCTGGAAAGTCAGTGGAAGAGGCCACAGTGCCTAGGCCCCACCGCCCCCGTAGGGCTTCCCCAAGCCAGGGAACCAAGGAACACTCCTCAGAGCTATTGCCCCATGTGTGCTCTGTAGCAGAGAGCTCTGGAGACTAGGTCTGTTCTGACTGGGAAACTGAGGCCCTGGGAGCAGACCCATTGTTGTGGCTTCTTAACAGACAAACACCTGTTTCGCACCAGGGAAGCTTGAATAAGCACTCCCTTGGGCTACCTTTTATGACTCTAAGGAAGAGACCCTGCCAGGCTGCCTTTGGCTGAAAATCACAAGGGGCTGGAAAGTGCTACCTGGAAAGTCAGTGGAAGAGGCCACAGTGCCTAGGCCCCACCGCCCGGGTAGGGCTTCCCCAAGCCAGGGAACCTCAAGGAACACTCCTCAGAGCTATTGCCCCATGTGTGCTCTGTAACAGAGAGCTCTGGAGACTAGGTCTGTTCTGACTGGGAAACTGAGGCCCTGGGAGCAGACCCATTGTTGTGGCTTCTTAACAGACAAAACACCTCTTGCACCAGGGAAGCCTGAATAAGCACTCCCTTGGGCTACCTTTTATGACTCTAAGGAAGAGACCCTGCCAGGCTGCCTTTGGCTGAAAATCACAAGGGGCTGGAAAGTGCTACCTGGAAAGTCAGTGGAAGAGGCCACAGTGCCTAGCCTACGGCCCCACCGCCCGGGTAGGGCTTCCCCAAGCCGGAGAACCTCAAGGAACACTCCTCAGAGCTATTGCCCCATATGTGCTCTGTAGCAGAGAGCTCTGGAGACTAGGTCTGTTCTGACTGGGAAACTGAGGCCCTGGGAGCAGACCCATTGTTGTGGCTTCTTAACAGACAAACACCTCTTGCACTAGGGAATCCTAAATAAGCACTCCCTTGGGCTACCTTTTATGACTCTAAGGAAGAGACCCTGCCAGGCTTCCTTTGGCTGAAAATCACAAGGGGCTGGAAAGTGCTACCTGGAAAGTCAGTGGAACAGGCCACGGTGCCTAGGCCCCACCCCCCCCTGTAGGCCTTCACGAAGCCAGGGAAGCTCAAGGAACACTCCTCAGAGCTATTGCCCCATGTGTGCTCTGTAGCAGAGAGCTCTGGAGACTACTAGGTCTGTTCTGACTGGGAAACTGATGTCCCGGGAACAGACCCATTGTTGTGGCTTCTTAACAGACAAACACCTCTTGCACCAGGGAAGCCTGAATAAGCACTCCTTTGGGTTACCTTTTGTGACTCTAAGGAAGAGACCCTGCCAGGCTGCCTTTGGCTGAAAATCACAAGGGGCTAGAAAGTGCTACCAGGAAGGTCAGTGGAAGAGGCCACAGTGCCTAGGTCCCACCGCCCGGGTAGGGCTTCCCCAAGCCAGGGAACCTCAAGGAACACTCCTCAGAGCTATTGCCCCATGTGTGCTCTGTAGCAGAGAGCTCTGGAGACTAGGTTTGTTCTGACTCGGAAACTTAGGCCCTGGGAGCAGACGCAATGTTGTTTCTTTTTAACAGCCAAACACCTCTTGCACCAAGGAAGCCTGAATAAGCATTCCCTTGGGCTACCTTTAATGACCCTAAGGAAGAGATCTTGCCAGGCTGCCTTTGGCTGAAAATCACAAGGGGCTGGAAAGTGCTACCTGGAAAGGCAGTGGAAGACAACACAGTGCCTAGGCCCCACCGTCCGCGTAGGGCTTCCCCAAGACCGAGAACATCAAGGTACCCTCCTCAGAGCTAATGCCCCATGTGTGCTCTGTAGCAGAGAGCTCTGGAGACTACTAGGTCTGTTCTGACCTGGAAACTGAGGCCTGGAGGCAAACCCATTGTTGTGCCTTCATAACAGCAAACAACTGTTTCGCCAGGGAAGATTGGATAAGCACTCCCTTGGGCTACCTTTTATGACTCTAAAGAAGAGACCCTGCCAGGCTGCCTTTGGCTGAAAATCACAAGTGGCTGGAAAGTGCTATGTGGAAAATCAGTGGAAGAGGCCACAGTGCCTAGGCCGCACCACCCGGGTAGGGCTTCCCCAAGCCAGGGAACCTCAAGGAACACTCCTCAGAGCTACTGCCCCATGTGTGCTCTGTATCAGAGAGCTATGGAGACTAGGTCTGTTCTGACTGGAAAACTGAGGCCCTGGGATTTGACCCATTGTTGTGGCTTCTTAACAGACAAACACCTGTTGCACCAGGGAAGCTTGAATAAGCAGTCCCTTGGGCTACCTTTTATGACTCTAAGGAAGAGACCCTGCCAGGCTGCCTGCCTTTGGCTGAAAATCACAAGGGGCTGGAAAGTGCTACGTTGAAAGTCAGTGTAAATGGCCACAGTGCCTAGGCCCCACCGCCGGGATTGGGCTTCCCCAAGCCGTGGAACCTCAAGGAACACTCCTCAGAGCTATTGCCCCATATGTGCTCGGTAGCAGAGAGTTCTGGAGACTAGGTCTGTTCTCACTGGGAAACTGAGGCCCTGGGAGCAGACCCATTGTTGTGGCTTCTTAACAGACAAACACCTGTTGCACCAGGGAAGCATGAATAAGCATTCCCTTGGGCTACCTTTTATGACTCTAAGGAAGTGACCGTGTCAGGCTGCCTTTGGCTGAAAATCACAAGGGGCTTGAAAGTGCTACCTGGAAAGTCAGTGGAAGAGGCCACAGTGCCTAGGCCCCAACACCCGGGTAGGGCTTCCCCAAACCAGCGAACCTCAAGGAACGCTCCTGATAGCTATTGCCCCATGTGTGCTCTGTAACAGTGAGCTCTGGAGACTAGGTATGTTCTGACTGGAAAACTCAGGCCCTGGGAGCAGACCCATTGTTGTGGCTTCTTAACAGACAAACACCCCTTGTACCAGGGAAGCCAGAATAAGCACTCCCTTAGGCTAACTTTTATGACTCTAAGGAAGAGACCCTGCCAGGCTGCCTTTGGCTGAAAATCACAAGGGGCTTGAAAGTGCTACCTGGAAAGTCAGTGGAAGAGGCTACAGTGCCTAGGCCCCACCGCCCGGGGAGGGCTTCCGCAAGCCAGGGAACCTCAAGGAACACTCCTCAGAGCTATTGCCCCATGTGTGCTCTGTAGCAGAGAGCTCTGGAGACTAGGTCTGTTCTGACTGGGAAACTCAGGCCCTGGGAGCAGACCCATTGTTGTGGCTACTTAACAAACAAACACCTCTTGCACCAGGGAAGCCTGAATAAGCACTCCCTTGGGCTATCTTTTATGATTCTAAGGAAGAGACCTTGCCAGGCTCCATTTCGTTGAAAATCACAACGGGCTGGAAAGTGCTAGCTGGAAAGTCAGTGGTAGGGGCCATTTTGCCTAGGCCCCCCGCCCCGGTAGGGCTTCCCCAAGCCTGTGAACATCAAGGCACCCTCCTCAGAGATAATGCCCCATGTGTGCTCTGTAGCACAGAGCTCTGGAGACTAGGCCTGGTCTGACTAGGACCCTGAGGCCCTGGAGGCAAACCCCCATTGTTGTGACTTCTTAACAGCAAACACCTGTTTCGCCAAGGAAGATTGGATAAGCACTCCCTTGGGCTACCTTTTATGACTCTAAGGAAGAGAAACTGCCAGGCGGCACTGGGGATGAAAATCACAAGTGGCTGAAAAGTGCTACGTGGAAAGTCAGTGGAAGAGGCCACAGTGCCTAGGCGGCACCGCCCGGGTAGGGCTTGCCCAAGCCAGGGAACCTCAAGGAACACTCCTCAGAGCTATTGCCCCATGTGTGCTCTGTAGCAGAGAGCTCTGGAGACTAGGTCTGTTCTGACGGGGAAACTTAGGCCCTGGGAGCAGACCCATTGTTGTGGCTTTTTAACAGACAAAAACCTCTTGTACCAGGGAAGCCTGAATAAGGACTCCCTTGGGTTACCTTTTATGACTGTAAGAAAGAGACCCTGCCAGGCTGTCTTTGGCTGAAAATCACAAGGGGCTGGAAAGTACTACCTGGAAAGTCAGTGGAAGAGGCCACAGTGCCCCCCAGGCCCCCCCGCCCGGATAGGGATTCCCCAAGCCAGGGAACCTCAAAAAAACACTCCTCAGAGAGCTATTGCCCCATGTGTGCTCCATAGCAGAGAGCTCTGGAGACTTCTAGGTCTGTTCTGACTGGGAAACTGAGACCCTGGGAGCAGACCCATTGTTGTGCCTTCTTAACAGACAAACACCTCTTGCACCAGGGAAGATTGAATAAAGCACTCCCTTGGGTTACCTTTTATGACTCTAAGGAAGAGACCCTGCCAGGCTGCCTTTGGCTGAAAATCACAAGGGGCTGGAAAGTGCTACCTGGAAAGTCAGTGGAAGAGATCACAGTGTCTAGGTGCCCCGCAGGGGTAGGGCTTCCCCAAGCCAGGGAACCTCAAGGAACACTCCTCAGAGCAATTGCCCCGTGTGTGTGCTCTGTAGCAGAGAGTTCTGGAGACTAGGTCTGTTCTGACTGGGAAACTGAGGCCCTGGGATCAGACCCATTCTTGTGGCTTCTTAAGAGACAAAAACACCTGTTGCACCAGGGAAGCTTGAATAAACACTCCCTTGGGCTACCTTTTATGACTTTAAGGAAGAGACACTGCCAGGCTGCATTTGGCTGAAAATCACAAGGTGCTGGAAAAGTACTACCTGGAAAGTCAGTGGAAGAGGCCACAGTGCCTAGGCCCCACTGCCCGGGCAGGGCTTCCCCAAGCCAGGGAACCTCAAGGAACACTCCTCAGAGCTATTGCCCCATGTGTGCTCTGTAGCAGAGTGTTCTGGAGACTAGGTGTGTGTTCTGATGTGAAACTGAGTCCCTGGGAGCAAACCCATTGTTGTGGCTTCTTAACAGACAAACACCTCTTGCACCAGGGGAGCCTGAATAAGCACTGCCTTGGGCTACCTTTTATGACTCTAAGGAATAGACCCCTGCCAGGCTGCCTTTGGCTGAAAATCAGAAGTGGCTGGAATGTGCTCCCTGGAAAGTCACTGGAAGAGGCCACAGTGCCTAGGCCCCTCCGCCCGGGTAGGGCTTCTCCAATCCAGGGAACCTCAAGGAACACTCCTCAGAGCTATTGCCCCATGTGTGCTCTGTAGCAGAGAGCTCTGGAGACTAGGTCTGTTCTCACTGGGAAAACTGGGAGACCTGGGAGCAGACCCATTGTTGTGGCTACTTAACAGACAAAACACCTCTTGCAGCAGGGAAGCCTGAATAAGCACTACATTGGGCTATCTTTTATTTTTTCTAAGGAAGAGACCTTGCCAGGCTCCATTTGGTTGAAAATCACAACGGGCTGGGAAAAAAGCTAGCTGGAAAGTCAGTGGTTGGGGCCATTTTGCCTAGGCCCCCCCCCCCCGGTAGGGCTTCCCCAAGCCCGTGAACATCAAGGCACCCTCCTCAGAGCTAATGCCCCATGTGTGCTCTGTAGCACAGAGCTCTGGAGACTAGGCCTGGTCTGACTGGGACCCTGAGGCCTGGAGGCAAACCCATTGTTGTGACTTCTTAACAGCAAACACCTGTTTTTCGCCAAGGAAGATTGGATAAGCACTTCCTTGGGCTACCTTTTATGACTCTAAGGAAGAGAAACTGCCAGGCGGCACTGGGGCTGAAAATCACAAGTGGCTGAAAAGTGCTACGTGGAAAGTCAGTTGAAGAGGCCAGAGTGCCTAGGCCGCACCACCCGGGTAGGGCTACCCCAAGCCAGGGAACCTCAAGGAACACTCCTCAGAGCTATTGCCCCATGTGTGCTCTGTAGCAGAGAGCTCTGGAGACTAGGTCTGTTCTGACTGACGGGGAAACTGAGGCCCTGGGAGCAGACCCATTGTTGTGGCTTTTTAACAGACAAAAACCTCTTGTACCAGGGAAGCCTGAATAAGGACTCCCTTGGGTTACCTTTTATGACTGTAAGAAAGAGACCCTGCCAGGCTGTCTTTGGCTGAAAATCACAAGGGGCTGGAAAGTACTACCTGGAAAGTCAGTGGAAGAGGCCACAGTGCCTAGGCCCCACCGCCAGGATAGGGCTTCCCCAAGCCAGGGAACCTCAAGGAACACTCCTCAGAGCTATTGACCCATGTGTGCTCTGTAGCAGAGAGCTCTGGAGACTAGGTCTGTTCTGACGGGGAAACTCAAGCCCTGGGAGCAGACCCATTCTTGTGGCTTCTTAATAGACAAACACCTCTTGTACCAGGGAAGCCTGAATAAGCACTCCCTTGGGCTACGTTTTATGACTCTAAGGAACAGTCCCTGCCAGGCTGCCTTTGGCTGAAAATCACAAGGGGCTGGAAAGTGCTACTGGAAAGTCAGTGGAACAGGCCACTGTGCCTAGGCCCCACCGCCCGGGTAGGGACTCCCCAAGCCGGGCAAACTCAAGGAACACTCCTCAGAGCTATTGCCCCGTGTGTGCTCTGTAGCAGAGAGCTCTGGAGACTACTAGGGCTGTTCTGACTAGGAAACTGAGTCCCTGGAAGCAGACCAATTGCTGTGGCTTCTTAACGGACAAACACCTCTTGTACCAGGGAAGCCTGAATAAGCACTCCCTTGGGCTACCTTTTATGACTCTAAGGAAGAGACCCTGCCAGGCTGCCTTTAGCTGAAAATCACAAGGGGCTGGAAAGTACTACCTGGAAAGTCCGTGGAAGAGGCCACAGTGCCTAGGCCCTACTGCCCGTGTAGGGCTTCCTCAAGACAGGGAACCTCAAGGAACACTCTTCATAGCTATTGACCGATGTGTGCTCTGTAACAGTGAGCTCTGGAGACTAGGTATGTTCTGACTGGGAAACTCAGGCCCTGAAGCAGACGCATTGTTGTGGCTTCTTAACAAACAAACACCTCTTGGACCAGGGAGGCCTGAATAAGCACTCCCTTGGGCTACCTTTTATGACTCTAAGGAAGAGACCCTGCCAGGCTGCCTTTGGCTGAAAATCACAAGGGGCTGGAAAGTGCTACCTGGAAAGTCAGTGGAAGAGGCCACAGTGCCTAGGCCCCACCGCCCCGGTAGGGCTTCCCCAAACCGGGGAACCTCAAGGAACACTCCTCAGAGCTATTGCCCCTGGTGTGCTCTGTAGAAGAGGGCTCTGGATACTACTAGGTCTGTTCTGACTGGAAACTGAGGACCTCGGAACTGACCCATTGCTGTGGCTTCTTAACAGACAAAAAGCTCTTGCAGCAGGGAATAAGCACCTGAATACCTTTTATGAATAAGCAAGAGAACCAGGGCTACCTTTTTGATGAGTCTGGAAGGAAGAGAACCAGCCAGGCTGCCTTTGGCTGAAAGTCACAAAAAGCTGGTGGAAGACACCTAAGCCCCACCGCCCGGGTAGGGCTTCCCCAGGCCCTGAAGAGAACACACCTGCTGTGCTGTGTGCTCTTAACAGACAAACACTTCTTCTGTCAGTGGAAGAGGCCCTGGGAAGCTGTGGCTTATAAGCACTTCCCAGGGAAGCTTGGGTTCCCTTGGGTTACCTTTTATGACTCTAAGGAAGAGACCCTGCCAGGCTGCCTTTGGCTGAAAATCACAAGGGGCTGGAAAGTGCTACCTGGAAAGTCAGTGGAAGAGGCCACAGTGCCTAGGCCCCACCGCCCGGGTAGGGCTTCCCCAAGCCAGGGAACCTCAAGGAACACTCCTCAGAGCTATTGCCCCATGTGTGCTCTGTAGCAGAGAGCTCTGGAGATACTAGGTCTGTTCTGACTGGGAAACTGAGGCCCTGGGAGCAGACCCATTTGTTGTGGCTTCTTAACAGACAAACAACACTCTTGCACCAGGGAAGCCTGAATAAGCACTCCCTTGGGCTACCTTTTATGACTCTAAGGAAGAGACCCTGCCAGGCTGCCTTTGGCTGAAAATCACAAGGGGCTGGAAAGTGCTACCTGGAAAGTAGTGGAAGAGGCCACAGTGCCTAGGCCCCACCGCCCGGGTAGGGCTTCCCCAAGCCAGGGAACCTCAAGGAACACTCCTCAGAGCTATTGCCCCATGTGTGCTCTGTAGCAGAGAGCTCTGGAGACTACTAGGTCTGTTCTGACTGGGAAACTGAGGCCCTGGGAGCAGACCCATTGTTGTGCCTTCTTAACAGACAAACACCTCTTGCACCAGGGAAGCTTGAATAAGCACTCCCTTGGGTTACCTTTATATGACTCTAAGGAAGAGACCCTGCCAGGCTGCCTTTGGCTGAAAATCACAAGGGGCTGGAAAGTGCTACCTGGAAAGTCAGTGGAAGAGGCCACAGTGCCTAGGCCCCACCGCCCGGGTAGGGCTTCCCCAAGCCAGGGAACCTCAAGGAACACTCCTCAGAGCTATTGCCCCATGTGTGCTCTGTAGCAGAGAGCTCTGGAGACTACTAGGTCTGTTCTGACTGGGAAACTGAGGCCCTGGGAAACAGACCCATTGCTGTGGCTTCTTAAAAGACAAACACCTCTTGCACCAGGGAAGCTTGAATAAGCACTCCCTTGGGCTAATTTTTATGACTCTAAGGAAGAGACCCTGCCAGGCTGCCTTTGGCTGAAAATCACAAGGGGCTGGAAAGTGCTACCTGGAAAGTCAGTGGAAGAGGCCACAGTGCCTAGGGCCCCACCGCCCGGGTAGGGCTTTCCCCAAGCCAGGGAACCTCAAGGAACACTCCTCAGAGCTATTGCCCCATGTGTGCTCTGTAGCAGAGAGCTCTGGAGACTACTAGGTCTGTTCTGACTGGGAAACTGAGGCCCTGGGAGCAGACCCATTGTTGTGGCTACTTAACAGACAAACACACTCTTGCACCAGGGAAGCTTGAATAAGCACTCCCTTGGGCTACCTTTTATGACTCTAAGGAAAAGACCCTGCCAGGCTGCATTTGGTTGAAAATCACAAGGGGCTGGAAAGTGCTACCTGAAAAAGTAGTGGAAGGGGCCATTGTGCCTAGGCCCCACCACCCCGGTAGGGCTTCCCCAAGCCCGTGAACGTCAAGGCTGCCTCCCTCAGAGCTAATGCCCCATGTGTGCTCGGTAGCAGAGAGCTCTGGATACTAGGCCTGGTCTGACTAGGAAACTGAGGCCTGGAGGCAAACCCATTGTTGTCCCTTCATAACAGCAAACACCTGTTTCGCCAGGGAAGATTGGATAAACACTCTCACTCCCTTGGGCTACCTTTTATGACTCTAAGGAAGAGACCCTGCCAGGCTGCCTTTGGCTGAAAATCACAAGGGGCTGGAAAGTGCTACCTGGAAAGTCAGTGGAAGAGATCACAGTGCCTAGGTGCCACCGCATGGGTAGGGCTTCCCCAAGCAAGGGAACCTCAAGGAACACTCCTGAGAGCTATTGCCCCCTGTGTGCTCTGTAGCAGAGAGCTCTGGAGATTACTAAGGCTGTTTTGACTGGGAAACTGAGGCCCTGGGAGCAGACCCATTGCTGTGGCTTCTTAACAGACAAACACTTCTTCCACCAGGGAAGCTTGAATAAACACTCCCTTGGGCTATCTTTTATGTCTCTAAGGAAGAGACCCTGCCAGGCTGCCTTTGGCTGAAAATCAGAAGTGACTGGAAAGTGCTACCTGGAAAGTCTGTGGAAGAGGACACAGTGCCTAGGCCCCACCGCCCGGGTAGGGCTTCCCCAAGCCAGGGAACCTCAAGGAACACTCCTCAGAGCTATTGCCCCATGTGTGCTCTGTAGCAGAGGGCTCTGGAGGCTACTAGGTCTGTTTTGACTGGAAACCGAGGACCTCGGAACTGGCCCATGGCTGTGGCTTCTTAACAGACAAACACCTCTTGCACCAGGGAAGCTTGAAAAACACTACCTTGGGCTACCTTTTATGACTCTAAGGAAGAGACCCTGCCAGGCTGCCTGTGGCTGAAAATCACAAGGTGTGGAATGTGCTACCTGAAAAGTCAGTGGAAGGGATCACAGTGCCTAGGCCCCACCGCCCGGTAGGGCTTCCCCAAGCCAGGGAATCTCACGGAACACTCCTCAGAGCAATTGCCCCATGTGTGCTCTGTAGCAGTGAGCTCTGGAGACTAGGTCTGTTCTGACTGGGAAACTCAGGCCCTGGGAGCAGACCCATTAGTTTGGCTTCTTAACAGCCAAACACCTCTTGCACCACGGAAGCCTGAATTAGCACTCCCTTGGGCTATCTTTTATGACTCTAAGGAAGAGACCCTGCCAGGCTGTCTTTGGCTGAAAATCACAAGGGGCTGGAAAGTGCTACCTGGAAATTCAGTGGAAGAGGCCACAGTGCCTAGGGCCCACCGACCGGGTAGGGCTTCCCCAAGCCGGGGAACCTAAAGGAACACTCCTCAGAGCTATTGCCCCATGTGTCCTCTGTAGCAGAAAGCTCTGGAGACTACTAGGTCTGTTCTGACTGGGAAACTGAGACTCTGGGAGCAGACCCATTGTTGTGCTTTCTTAACACACAAAACACCTCTTGCACCAGGGAAGCTTGAATAAGCACTCCCTTGGGTTACCTTTTATGACTCTAAGGAAGAGACCCTGCCAGGCTGCCTTTGGCTGAAAAAATCACAAGGGGCTGGAAAGTGCTACCCGGAAAGTCAGTGTAAGAGATCACAGTGCCTAGGTGCCATCGCCGGGGTAGCGCTTCCCCAAGCCAGGGAACCTCAAGGAACACTCCTCAGAGCTATTGCCCCATGTGTGCTCTGTAGCAGAGGGCTCTGGAGGCTACTAGGTCTGTTTTTACTGGAAACCGAGGACCTCGGAACTGGCCCATGGCTGTGGCTTCTTAACAGACAAACACCTCTTGCACCAGGGAAGCTTGAAAAACACTACCTTGGGCTACCTTTTATGACTCTAAGGAAGAGACCCTGCCAGGCTGCCTGTGGCTGAAAATCACAAGGTGTGGAATGTGCTACCTGAAAAGTCAGTGGAAGGGATCACAGTGCCTAGGCCCCACCGCCCGGTAGGGCTTCCCCAAGCCAGGGAATCTCACGGAACACTCCTCAGAGCAATTGCCCCATGTGTGCTCTGTAGCAGTGAGCTCTGGAGACTAGGTCTGTTCTGACTGGGAAACTCAGGCCCTGGGAGCAGACCCATTAGTTTGGCTTCTTAACAGCCAAACACCTCTTGCACCACGGAAGCACCGACCGGGTAGGGCTTCCCCAAGCCGGGGAACCTAAAGGAACACTCCTCAGA